>JACTAT010000356.1:38262-55624 GCA_014526335.1 Chrysaora quinquecirrha | reverse complement strand
AAGAGTTCTTGCTTTGATTATTTCCATAAATCGCCACGCTAAATTTTGTGTTCAAACAACACCAAGAGGCCATAAATTTTTCGGGTTTAAAGTTGAATGTTCCTTTGAAAATTCAGAGCACAAACACACACAATGAAAATCGTTTCGATATAGTGAGATATTTATTGTTCATGAAGGGCATTTAAAATTAAAGTATGCGATGAGATTTTCGAATTTACGCAGCACTAATACAACTAATTTGGCGTCTTAAGTTGACACAAAAGCGTTTTGAATATTCTCAGTAGATCTGGAAATTTGGTGGCAAAAAATTTAATTAAGCATTTACCATCGAACTGTTCGACTTTTATTTAGGCTGTTAATAATAGGATTTTCGAGTGCAGACAGGGCATAGAAACGTTGCATTAGAATTCAAGTGGACCGAACACAGTCAGAGATACCCTTAACCTCCTGATCACTGGCTCACTATCCCACCCAAGGTTTTATTTTATAAAACTTGGCTTATATTTGACCTTCAGCTTTCATATTATAATGATGATGATGATGATGATTTTGATGACATGAAGATTATGATGACTGTGATGATGTTGATGATGATGATTATTATTAATATGATTTTGATGGCATGATGATGATGATGATGATGATGATGATGATGATGATGATGATGATGATGATGATGATGATCTGATGATGATGATGATGATGATTATGATGATGGTAATAATGATGATGATGATGATGAGGATGATTCTAATGGTGATTAAAATGTTATAGTTCATGATGGCGATAATTAAAATTTCGATGGTGATTATAACTATGATGATGATGATAATGTTCTTTTTTTGTCCAAGTTTAATACCCTTTTATCAATTCTCTTATGTGTTTACCATTATAAGTAGACTAGCTTTTTAACTTGACGCCCGCGATGCGGGCGAGCTTTTTACCTTGACACCCGCGATGCGGGTGAGTTTTTTACCTTGACACCCGCGATGCGGGTGAATGTTAGTACCAGTTTAGCCTTGGAAAGACAAGATACCACTCAGCTGCCTTTTAACTTGCTGCATGCCTTTTAACTTGCAGCCTTCTGAACTTTCGCTAGAGTCCGGGGAGGTTAGCTCCCCATGGCATCCCACAACCTCCCCGGACTCTAGCGAAAGTTCAGAAGGCTGCAAGTTAAAAGGCATGCAGCAAGTTAAAAGGCAGCTGAGTGGTATCTTGTCTTTCCAAGGCTAATCCTATATTACTAATATGCTTAAATGCAAATCAGGCTGCCCCATTGTTATGACCCATTGTTCGATTCAACAAGAAAGGCTTTTTTCCTGGGCCACCTAGAAATGCGATTCTTTTTTTGATCGAAGCCCTTTCTGCCCAGGTAGTGCACGCGCTATTTTTCTAAATGTTTTGAGAACCAAAAGATAGTTAAAATTTCGATTTTCTCTCGGCCTCAAAAAGTTTCGTTTTTAATGGCGGCCATCTATTATGTTCTTTTCACTACAAGAACAGTGCTTCTTTTGTCCTGCGAAAGTTTGTCATGCTTACTAAAACGCGGAACCACCCGAAACGATCCAAAGTCAGCCAAAATCAGGTAAAACGACCCATGATCGAGTTAAAACCATCAAACACCACCTAAAATTATCCAAAATTAGTTATTTTCATTGATGAGGGGCCAAAGACCCTCAAAATACTCAGATTCTAGCAAAATATCATCACTGTGTAATAAATTGTCTTTTCCCTTTGGGCAAATAACTTGAACAATGCGCTTTGTTACTTATTTTCGGATTAAATCTTTTGCGTGCAACTCTCAGGGGTTTATTCAATGACTTGTGGCTTCAAAAGCCTGGATTCCATACAGAATCTTAACTGTCGTGCGACTATCGCACAATCGTGAGACGTGAGAATTTCTTTTCGTACGATTATCGCACGACCATAAATACAAATGGTGACATTTTGGTTGTTAAAGAGCCTCCACGATTACATTACTACGATTTAGTTGTCATGTAGTGTAGTCTTTCTTACAAGATATTTTGAGATATCAAAATGAAACACGCTTTCCAGACAATGGATACCTTTCCCAACGGTATATTTATTGGCAGCGTGCGATTGTGTCTTATCTCTCAACTTCACGCTAAAACACAATACTACATTTCTGTCGTGAACAAAAAGGCTTTTCCCACTCCTGCGATGTAAAAGCTTTTTATGTCAACAAAAGTCCCAAGACGAAAGTAGAATTTTAAGAGTTAAGAATGAAATTTCAAAGAACATGAGAGTTTTTGGTGATTTTTCAAGGATTTTCTGCCACATAATAGATGATTCAAGGTGAATTGGACATTTCTGGGTGGTTTTGGGTTCTTTTCATCAAGTTATGATTCGTTTTGAGTGCCTTTGGCTGGTTTTGGGCAATTTTGGGTTGTTTCGCGTTTTTGGTAAGTACGTTTTCACGTTTTTAGGGATCAAAGGACGTCCAAGGACAGTAGGAGACTGTAATTCATTTTGGATTTTACTCATATTTTCTCTGTTTTCAAGAAGAGTTCTTGCTTTTATTATTTCCATAAATCGCCACACTAAACTTTGGGTTTCAATCCATATGAAACGCTACTAAGAGGCAATAAATTTTTTCGGCTTTCAAGTTGAATGGTCCTTTAAAAATTCAGAGCACAAACACACAAAATGAAAATCATTCCGATATAGTGAGATATTTATTGTTCATGAAGGACATTTAAAATTAAAGTCTGCGATGAGATACGGATAGGATTTTCGAATTTACGCAGCAGTAATGCTACTAATGTTGCATCTTAAGTTGACATAAAATAGTTTGGAATATCCTCAGTAGATCTGGAAATTTGGTGGCAAAAAATTTATTAAGCATTTACCATCGAACTGTTGGACTTTTATTTAGGCTGTTAATAATAGGATTTTCGAGTGCAGACAGGGCATAGAACATTGCATTAGAATTCAAGTGGATGAAACACAGTCAGAGATACCCTTAACCTCCGTGACTCACTGGCTCACTATCCCACCCAAGGTTTTGTTTTAAAAAACTTGGCTTATATTTGACCTTCAGCTTTCATGTTATAATGATGATGATGATGATGATTTTGATGACATGAAGATAATGATGATTGTGATGATGATGATGATGACGACGGTAATGATCATGACGATGAGGATGATTTTAATGGTGATTATAATGTTATAGTTGATAATGGCGATAATGATAATTTTGACGGTCATGATAACTATGATGATGATGATGATGATGATGTTCTTTTTTTGTCCACAGTTTAATACCCTTTCATCAATTCTCTTATGTATTAACCATTAAAAGTAGACTAGCTTTTTAACTTGACGCCCGCGATGCGGGCAAACTTTACCTTGACACCCGCGATGCGGGTGGGTTTTTACCTTGACACCCGCGATGCGGGTGAATATTAGTACCAGTTTAGCCTTGGAAAGACAAGATACCACTCAGCCGCCTTTTAACTTGCTGCCTTTTAACTTGCAGCCTTCTGAACTTTCGCTAGAGTCCGGGGAGGTTAGCTCCCCATGGCATCCCACAACCTCCCCGGACTCTAGCGAAAGTTCAGAAGGCTGCAAGTTAAAGGGCAGCAAGTTAAAAGGCAGCTGAGTGGTATCTTGTCTTTCCAAGGCTAAACTGGTACTAATATTCACCCGCATCGCGGGTGTCATGGTAAAAACCCACCCGCATCGCGGGTGTCAAGGTAAAAAGCTTAATATATAATATATAAAGATAAATCTCTACTAGAGCTCTAAGCTATGCTCTTTTATTGTATAAGATATCACTACTTGAAATATGGCTATTGGATGCCGCCATAGAATTCTATACGAAGGTATAGTTCTAGAATGGACGTAAACGAACCCTGAAATCTGGAACTTCTAAGGCTTCCCCATCGATCCTGCGATCCGACCACAAACGTTTTACGTCACAGAGATCTGGGACGCAACAGTCCGACCGCATTCTTTCTTGGGACACTTTCAATGCAGAGTGGGTGAAGTAAAACCCATATTTCGTAATGAAATAATTTGCAAAATAATAAACAAACTACACCCTCGTTATCCGCGATGTTTCTTTTTATAAAATAAGCAATAAAAATTTAAAAGTAATTTCGTAACCTTTTTAAGAATGGAAGAAAGAGCTTGCATATACGAACGACAGTATATTTGACTTAAGCTTCGCATGAAATTCATTGGCGGTGTCCTTTAACCAAATTTCAAGTCGTGATATTTTGTATATCGAAGGAGTGTTTCCTTAGAGCCTCAGTAGAGATTTAGCTTTATCCATACTTCATCTTAGTTCGTAAAATATTTGCAATACCTTCGAAACCCTAAGCTTGCTTCTAGGCAGAAATCTGATAGATGTTTTTGTCTCGAGCTGGCCACAGCTTCTTGGATGGATGGTTGAAAATAAAAAAAACTTGCGAAAATGAAGCTCTGTGATTGGTTCCTTAAAAATTTAAACGAACTCACTTGTGCTTTTTCGTTTCAGCATGTAAAAATGAGATGTTTCGAGTCGAAATACGTCGAAACTTTCTACGTACACATTCAGAAATTTACACCTTTTCTGGCTTTCCTTTTCTTCTGAGAAATATCGTTTACAACGAAATAAAACAGACATAACTCTCATCAATGGGCAAAGGAAGAGTAGAGGTGTAGTGAAGCAATACAATACCATAGCCTTTGAATGCTCCCTTTAGTTGTAACCCCATACATACCTAATCCCTCATCTCTACTACATTCTCCGAGAATTTGGTCAACGTTAACTTATTGCAATGACCAATGAAATTAACATTTGGTAGCGTTTTATGGCATGCAGGGTAACAAAAAAATTAACTGCAATCAGGGTCATAAAAACTGATGTATTATAAGAATCGTTATCTCTTGTGACTGTTTAAGCTTTATAATGCTTGTTGTTTTAAATTAAATCTTTTCTTAACTGCAGCTGGCACGAAGCCACAAGTTATACCGTCAATTCAGCAAATATATCCAGTAAGTAGCATTTTGTTTTGGAACTTCTTAAAACTACATTGTTCTTTCATAGTGATGATTGCATCGAGAGAAGCCCATTTCCTTTGTGGTGAAAATGGTTTGCGCGGTCTTATCATTGTCACTGCAGCAGTTTTATCACAAGCCTGGTTTCTACTTAAACGAATGTTGTCGATTCGATCAAATGTGGTCGAAATCGACCTGCTGTCAGTCGAGAAACACATGCGCGGAGATGTTTCAAGGACTCCCCATCGACCTTTGTCGATTGAATCAGGATCTAGTTTGATCGACAGTTTCCGTCCATCGAATTCCATCGACGACCTTTGAGCAAATCAGATAGCAAACAATTCTTTGGGAAATTAATGACAACCTAGGAGAAATTCAACAGCTTTTTGAATTTTTGTTTTGAGTTGCTCACTCCCTGTTCAGGTCGAATTCGACCTGCTTGATGTTAAAATATTGGACTCTGTGCGATAAATAGAGAAGAACCTATTATCCTATTATTTACACGGACAATGGGACTGTCATTTTAGGAATGATTTATCACCTTGTTTACCAGTATCTACGTCTCGTGATCTTTTATTGGTAATCTGTATTTTCGCTCAGTTTAGCTTTTGCTGTATAAATGTTATCTTAACTCCTTCGGTTCACTACAGCAGAAATGAGACGGGAAAGAGGACCCTCAGTTGGCAGTAAGGAGGTCGTATCATGATATACATTAACCTTAACAGAAATCTTCAACATAACGATATAAGGGGATATAAATACATAACTAATAGCTTACACTGGCTGGTTATTGTATGGGCCAGGTAGACAATGAATTACATCAGACGATAATATTAGGATTTAAAACAACAAGAATATAATTACTATCTTACAGTTCGCCGCGAATTTTGCGGCCTTTTCGCCTGCGTATTCCGGTAGTTCAATCTGTGGTCTTCTTGGGCTGGTTCTTCAATAAATCTCAGCTCCTCCTTACGGATTTGCCGGTAAATCTTACTCATCTCAGCTCATCCTAACGGATTTGCCGGTAAATCTTACTCATCTCAGCTCCTCCTTACGGATTTGCCGGTAAATCTTACTCATCTCAGCTCCTCCTTACGGATTTGCCGGTAAATCTTACTCATCTCAGCTCCTTCTTACGGATTGGCCGGTAAATCTTACTCATCTCAGCTCCTCCTTACGGATTTGCCGGTAATCTTACTCATCTCAGCTCCTCCTTACGGATTTGCCGGTAAATCTTACTCATCTCAGCTCATCCTAACGGATTTGCCGGTAATATTACTCATCTCAGCTCCTCCTTACGGATTTGCCGGTAAATCTTACTTATCTCAGTTTTTCTTACGGATTTGCCGGTTAAATTAATTTTTCTCAGCTCCTCCTTGCGGATTGGCCGGTTAATCTCAGCTCCTCCTTACGGATTTGCCGGTAAATCTCATCTCAGCTCCTCATTACGGGTTTGCCGGTTAATAGTACTCATCTCAGCTCTTCCTATGAATGTAAAGTAAAACATGGCAGCCAGCACGTAGTAACGGGTGTACTGAAAAGAGGCTGTAAGTGGGAATGATACGACCTAGGGAGGGTGGGTGGGGAATTGAATGAACGAACCATATAAAACAAGTATGCAGATATAACACGATCGACGAATAATTAGAGCACTACGAATGTGTGTGATATCGAGGAGAAATGAACGGAAAGGATGCTGTAGTGACGGGGGGATAAAAAGGCCGAGGATGCGACGGGGGTATTGTTTAAGTTCACCTCGGCGTTAAGCTACATTAACTGGGGTTAATGTCCGATTAACTCCTTCGGTTCACTACAGCAGAAATGAGACGGGAAAGAGGACCCTCAGTTGGCAGTAAGGAGGTCGTATCATGATATACATTAACCTTAACAGAAATCTTCAACATAACGATATAAGGGGATATAAATACATAACTAATAGCTTACACTGGCCGGTTATTGTATGGGCCAGGTAGACAATGAATTACATCAGACGATAATATTAGGATTTAAAACAACAAGAATATAATTACTATCTTACAGTTCGCCGCGAATTTTGCGGCCTTTTCGCCAAAATACCTCCAAAACTACCAACAAAAAGAGGGTCAGGGCACCATGAAGCACTTGGACTAAATCTCCCAAGCAGTGACTGGCACGGGTGTTGGGTCGGCGTCTGCTTCTGGAGCTAATTGCCTGAAGTTGGACATCTGGAAGCGAGAGAGACTGTCGGCGATACAGTTGTTAACACCAGATAAATGCTTGACATTGATGGTATATTCGTGTTTGGCGGCAACGAAAAACAGTTTGCGGAGTAGTGACATTATATAAGGACACTTTGACGTATTCGAGGACCATATGTCTACAACTGCCCTGTTATCGCAATGGAAAAGGATGCGTTTCCCAGACAGATCATTAGACCACAGAAGACAAGCTACGTAAATTGGAAACAGTTCCTTGAATTGAATTGAGCGATCGCGAAAGTGATGAGGCCATTTGCGGTGGCCCATTTGCCGTTATTGTAGATGCCGAACCCAAGGTTGCCCGAAGCGTCGGTGAATAGCTGTAAGTCAGGGCTAAGAGTGATTTCACTGTCTAGAATTTGGTGTTTACCGTTCCATTGTGGGAGGAATTCGAGCCACCATTTAATATCTTCCCTAGCCTCAGTGTTTAGAGATATATGATGATGAAGTTTTTTCACCGTGGTGGATAACTGAATCAATCTGCGAAGGAAAGTTCGACCGGACGGAATTACTTTGGACGCAAAAGCCAATTTCCCTATCAAGGAGAGTAAATCGCGCTTCTGACATTTCTTTTTATTGTTCCATTCTATGACGAGCGCAAGGAGAGAATCAAATTTGTCTTGCGGCAAGCGCAGTTGCATGAGGGCAGAGTCGATTTGAATACCCAAGTACGTGATACATGTGGTTGGACCTTCTGTTTTGTCGAGGGCTAGAGGAACTCCAAGTTTTTCGAAAAGAGCGATTGTTTTGTGGAGATCTGTGTAACATGCGTCAGAATTAGGATAACCAGCTATGAAAAAGTCGTCTAGGTAATGAGTACTAAATTGAATAGAGTAATTGTTTGACATAATCCACGACAGAGTGTTTGATAGTTGAGTAAATCTATTTACAGACGAACGCAAACCGAAAGGAAGGCACAAGTCAACAAAAAACATATTGCGAAATTTAAATCCAAGATAATGCCAATTAGAAGGCTTGACATGGCATATACGGAAGGCGCTTTTAATGTCTAATTTGGCCATAAGAGCACCTTTGCCTAGCTTTGCAATGATATTAACTGCTTGAGGCTATCTTTAAAATATGGAATGTGGAATGTTGGAATGTTGGATTGTTGGAATGTTGGATTGTTGGAATGTTGGATTGTTGGAATGTTGGATTGTTGGAATGTTGGAATGTTGGATTGTTGGATTGTTGGAATGTTGGATTGTTGGAATGTTGGATTGTTGGAATGTTGGATTGTTGGAATGTTGGATTGTTGGAATGTTGGAATGTTGGATTGTTGGAATGTTGGATTGTTGGAATGTTGGATTGTTGGAATGTTGGATTGTTGGAATGTTGGAATGTTGGAATGTTGGAATGTTGGATTGTTGGAATGTTGGATTGTTGGAATGTTGGATTGTTGGAATGTTGGAATGTTGGAATGTTGGATTGTTGGAATGTTGGATTGTTGGAATGTTGGATTGTTGGAATGTTGGAATGTTGGATTGTTGGAATGTTGGATTGTTGGAATGTTGGAATGTTGGATTGTTGGATTGTTGGAATGTTGGATTGTTGGAATGTTGGAATGTTGGAATGTTGGATTGTTGGAATGTTGGATTGTTGGATTGTTGGAATGTTGGATTGTTGGAATGTTGGAATGTTGGAATGTTGGATTGTTGGAATGTTGGAATGTTGGATTGTTGGAATGTTGGAATGTTGGAATGTTGGATTGTTGGCATGTTGGAATGTTGGATTGTTGGAATGTTGGAATGTTGCGAAAGTGGAATACGTATTTCTAGTACTCCCAGCGGTAGTTCTTGTTCAAATATATCGCAATAAAATAAAACCAAAATAATTTCGACTGAAATATTTTCAAAAGCTTATTCTTCTTTTTGACAAATCTGCCTCATCACGAGGGAATGAAAATGACCTGCACCTGCGATCTGAACTTTCAACTATTATGGAAAAGTTGTTACTTATTGTGTTGGACAAGGCCGAGAGTTAATTTCTTTTTCATCCGAGGTTAAAAGCACTATGCAACCACGTTCAAAAATAATAATTAGTAACTAGGTTTCGAAATACTCAAGAAGTATCCCTAATGGCTAAAATGAGGAGCGTTGGGGAACCTCGGGGAATGACGGGGAGCAGCATAGGAACTGCAGCGAATGATGGGGAGAACGGCATTGGAACGAAAATTATGTTGACCCCCAGTGTTGGGGCAGGCAGATGCGAAATGGCCCGGTTTTGAACAAAGGTAGCATGTTGGTTGTTGGGCGGGAAATGCGGAGGAGCACCGAATAAATTTGTTGAAGGCGTAGTCATCAAAGCGGGCCCAGGAGAGCGATTTGTTTAGGGCAGTGTTCATTCGAAACGTGGTGTCATAGCGTAACCAAGATTGAGGAGGGTAGGAACGCTGTAAAGTGCAAATCGAATCTTGGTAGACCAGCATTTCAGAGGCAAGGTGTGGATGGAAATGAACCATGCCTCTAATGAAAATATTCCAGGCCTCCAGCCAGGAGTTGAAATTGGATATCTTTTTAGGCTGATTCCGCATCGCAGTAAGGGCAAAAGATTCGTCCTGGGTAGCGGGGGATTGGATTTGAATTTCATATCCAGAGCTAGATGCGTGGTCATATAGAGAATTAGGCAACAACGAATTCAGATCTACGTAATCTTTGTTTCGAGCGCTTTTTTAATTTTTTCTGAAAGTGGTGGAAGGCTACATAAATAGGTAGACATATGCATTAATGATAAGGAATTTAAGTTACCTGCTGGTTGACTGACAGAGGGCTCGTTGGTTCAAGAGTTGGTCGGTGGCAGCAGGGAAGGCAATGTACGATTATAAGTGGAGCGAGGTGGTGCTTGCTGAGGAAGGACTGGCTCAGTTGAAGTTGTAACAATGAGGGAAGCTGGGGATAATGCGGCTTGAGTGGTGATAGGCTGTTCTGTGCGGCTTGAGTGCAGTTCGTCGCGAATGATGCCACGTAGCATTTCGATAGAGAAGGGAAGGTTGGCTTGGCCTGAGTCGGCTGCAGGGTTGGGTGGGTTGCTGCTTGGGAATTGAATGAACGAACCATATAAAAACAAGTATGCAGATATAACACGATCGACGAATAATTAGAGCACTACGAATGTGTGTGATATCGAGGAGAAATGAACGGAAAGGATGCTGTAGTGACGGGGGGATAAAAAGGCCGAGGATGCGACGGGGGTATTGTTTAAGTTCACCTCGGCGTTAAGCTACATTAACTGGGGTTAATGTCCGACTAACACTTCGTTATATTTTGCGTCTACTCTTGTAACTTTAACAGGTTACAGTATTATTTACCAAATCAGGCTTATAACAAGTGAGGATTTAGGATCAATTTTCTACGCTAGTTTCTGGGAAACTATGGCTTCGATAGGCGAAGATTCCGCATCACTACGAATTGAGAAATTCAGAGGAGAGAATTTCCATCTCTGGAAATTTAAGATGCAGATGATCTTAGAAGACAAAAATCTTTGGGGGATCGTGTCTGGAGAAGAGTTAGAGCCTGCTGGCGATGGAACAACTGAGGCACAAATACAAAGATTTAGAAAACGTGGGAGAAAGGCCCTCGCCACGATTTGTTTATCTCTGGGAGATGAGCAATTGTCATTAGTCCGTTCAGCGATTGCAGCGAAAGAAGCGTGGGACAAACTTGAAAATCACTACCAGGTAAAATCTTTGGCAAATAAGCTATTTTTAAGAACGAGGTATTTTACATCGACAATGGCTCCTGGTGACATTATGATTGAGCATATAAAAAAACTGAAATCACTAGCAGAGCAGTTAGAATCAGTGGGAGCACCCATATCCGATTACGACCAGGTCGCCACTTTATTATGCAGCTTGCCAGAGTCATACAATAATTTGATTGCTGCGTTGGAATCTCGTGTTGAAGATCTAAAAATGGAATTTGTAGTGGCCAGATTGCTGCACGAGGAAAGAAAACGTGAGTCCTCAGCTACTTCCATGGAAAGTTTGAAAAGGCAATGGTTTCTGTGAAAATTAAATCGCAGTAACGTGATCAAAGGATTACATCACCTTCAGCGAAGGTGAAAGGGAAGTGCTTCAATTGTGGAATTATTGGTCACTTTGCTAGAGATTGTAGAAAGCCGAAGAAAGCAAAGCCTTCTGAGAAGAAAAGTGAGCATGCAAATGCAAGTTCTATATCAGATGAGGTTGATCAGCATCTTTTGTTCTGGATATCGTCTAACACGTCTGAACATAAATCTTCGGTATGGTATATAGACTCAGGTGCGTCACAGCACATGTCTTATCATAATGATAGGATGCAAAATTACACAGAGTTTTCTGAACCAGAAATTGTTCGCTTGGGTGACAATAGAGAGTTCAAGACCTATGGTAAAGGTGGTAAATTTGGCTAAAAACCTCCTTCCAGTCAGTGCAGTAACAAAGAGAGGACTGACAATGTCATTTAACAACAAAAACTGTGCTATTGTTGATAATACTGGTACAGTATTGGCAAGTGGTAAACTTGAAGGCAAGCTTTTTGTTCTTGATACTTTGGAAATTTGTGGTAATGTTCATGATGCTGAAAGTGCTTTAAACGAGAACACTGAGAATTTATGGCATAAAAGATATGGTCATTTGGGGAAGAATAACCTGCGACCACTGCAGCAAAACAATCTTGTCAATGGTATGCATTTCCTATGCTCTGAAGACCAAGATATATGCGATGGCTGTGTGAAGGGTAAACAAAGCAGAACCTCCTGTCCTAAAGGACAGGCCACTCGAGCTACAAATGTCTTGGAAATTGTTCATAGTGATGAATGTGGACCAATGAAAACCAGAGGCCTTGGTGGAAATAGTTACTTTGTAACTTTTATTGATGACAAGTCGCGCTACACAGCAATATATTTCATGCAACATAAAGATCAGGTATTTGAGAAGTTTCTCGAATATTAAGCAATGGTTACCAATGCTACTGGGGAAAGCATCAAATGTTTACACTCAGATAATGGTGGTGAATGCCTTTCCAAAGTATTCAGTGATTATCTGAAAAAGAAAGGTATCAGAAGGCAGCTGACAGTACACAGAATGCCAGAACAGAATGGGGTGGCTGAAAGGGCAAATCGTACAATTCAAGAAACAGCCAGGTCTATGTTGTGTGGAGCAGGTTTGCCAGACAGTTTTTGGGCAGAGGCAGTTCTCACAGCTGTTATACCAAAGAACAGAAGCCCTAATGTAGCAGGAAGAACAAGAAACCTTATGAGAGTTTTCTTGGAAAAGTACCTGATGTCAGCAACTTGAAAGTGTTTGGCTGTGCAGCTTCTATGCACATTCCAAAAGAGAAAAGAGACAAACGGGATGGAAATTCAGTTAAGTGCATTTTCATCGGTTATAGTGTTCAACGCAAGGCATATAGACTGTGGAATGTGGAATCGAGGACTGTACACGAGTCAAGAGATTTTGTTTTCATGGAGAAAGATTTTGACAATCGCAGAGTCTTATCAAATTCCTTTGAAAGAAATCCTGATTCTGCAGTCATTCCATCTTCAATTGAAGAAGTACCTGATGGAGAAAATCACGAGTTGCCTGCTGATGAGAATATAGATGATACATTGGAAGAAAATCGTCCTCCACCTCGACCTTCATCTCGAGCAACAAGATCACCAGAGAGAGCTGAAGCGATCACTGGAAACTGGTGGGAACATGAAGAAGCTTTGTATACTTACTCTGATCAGATTCAAAAGGACCTGTAACAGTCGAGGAAGCACTGAACTTAGTTGCAAAGACTGAATGGAAGCAGGCTATGAACAATGAGATTTCGTCTCATCAGAAAAATGGAACTTGGATCCTTGAAGAGCTTCCTAAAGGACGTAAAGCTATTGATTGTTGCTGGGTTTTTAAAACCAAATATAACGCTGATGGCTCTGTAGAAAGGCACAAGGCACGTCTGGTTGCCAAGGGATACTCGCAGCAAGCCGGTATCGATTATGAAGAGACATTCTCTCCAGTTGCACGTTATACAACTATTCGTTCAATCATTTCAATTGCTAATCAGTTGAACTTGGAACTCCACCAAATGGATGTAGCTAGCTACCGCATTCTTGAATGGAGAACTAGAAGAGGAAATTTTTATGAAGCAGCCTGAGAGAACCTGGTGTGCAAACTGCAGAGGAGTATTTATGGTTTGAAACAGTCCTCAAGGTGCTGGTTGAATACCATGGACAGTTTCCTGAAGGAAATTGAGTACGAGCAATGCAAATCTGATCCATGCTTGTGCATAAAGCGAGTGGGAGCAGAATTTGTGTTCATAGCATTGTTTGTGGATGATTTGCTGATAGCTTCGAACAGTAATCAAATGTTGCAGTACGAGAAAGGACTGTTACATAGCAAATGAAAGACCTTGGAGAAGCACATTACATCCTGGGAATTCAAATCAAGCGTGATAGGAACAAGAAACGAACATTGCTACACCAAACAAAGTATCTGACAAATTTACTGCTGAAATTTGGTATGCAAGATTGCAAACCAGTTGCAACTCCACAAGAGCAGAATGCAAGGCTCTTACCGAACGAAGGAGAGTCAGAAGATAAAGTCAAGTGTCAAGCACTTATCTACGTCTCGTGATCTTTTATTAGTAATCTGTATTTTCGCTGAGTTTAGCTGTTGATGTATAAATGTTATCCTAACACTTCGTTATATTTTGCGTCTACTCTTGTAACTTTAACACTTTAGTGAGTGGAAACTGACGGCGTCGATCGACAGCGGGTCGAAGCAGGTCTAATTCGGTCGAATCGACAACATTCGTTTGTGGAAACCAGGCTGTAGATCAATCAACTATCATATACACGTCTACAGTTCATAGACGATTTCTTTGAAAGAAGAAGTTCTTACTTTAATTCGGGAGCATAGAAAGAAAATGGACGAAAAAATTGCTGTACAAAGGTTTTTCGTCGCATTCCTCTAAATTTATCTCTTGAATCTTGGGTTTTTAACTTTACTCCAGCAATATCAATTGATAATCTTTTGCCTAAAAGTTGTTTGAAAATTACATTCCGAAATCGCCTAGATAAGCGAAAACATCATAAGAAATACTTAAAAAAAGCTTTTTTCACTTTGCACTCCTAAGTGTATGAGTCAAAAAATAGACCAAAACAGTTGGCTATGGCGGAAGATATATCAAGATTTAGACCGAAATACTACAATCAGAAAAGTGAAGCTGGACTGGTATTGTGTTTTGAACAAAAATAAGTTCAAAGGGCTACTATCACCATATCGGTTTTAACCAATTATTTAAAAACAATTTTCGTCTTGATTTTCTGCGCATTCATATTTATCGACTCATATTTATGTGTTCTGTCCTATGCTCTATTTGACCAAAATCGTGTTGACGGTTATTAGTACGCAGTACTTTATTTGATTAGTCGGAACTTTTAATGTGTTCTTGAAAACTTTATCAAAAAATAAACCAAGATCAACCACGTGCATAGAACGCTAATGTGACAACTACCAGAATCCCTACAACAATGTAAGAAAGTTGCTTGTGTGCATGGGGCTGTAGCAAAGTGACACATTCTTTAAAGGGCTACTATCACCATATCGGTTTTTTGCGTTTCTGAGTAGTTTTTGATGCCAAAACACGTACTGTAACTTTAAAAATTGCAAATAGCTTCATTAACACCTTTTTTCACGCGATGAAAAGTGCGAAATTCCAACGAATTTTAGGAAATGTCGCGTTCTTCAGAAAAGGTCTGGACCGAGGCCCCGTGACGTAGATCCCGGAACGAAACAAAATTTTTCCCTGGCCTTTGATAGATTTCGCAAGAAAAATTTTCTGATATCGACGAAAATGCCTGATCGTTGTGTTGTGGCGAACTGTTCTAATACAAATAGCCCTGCAAACACCTCTAGAGGTATTTCTTTACATAAAATCCCCTATTTTGGTAACGAAAGGCCTATTGCGAAGCAGAGACGGCGATTGTGGGTAAGCTTTGTCCAGGCCAAGAGAGCAAAGTGGACTGCCACAGCACACTCAGTTATATGCTCCGAACACTTTAAACCCTCAGATTTTGAGCAGCCAAAGGTACTACTAACGGGATTTGAAAGAAAATCGAAACCTGTTTTGTTGAGGGATGAAATTGGTATACTGTAGCTGTGCCCAGTGTTCATTTCCCCGATCCATCGAGAGAAAAGGCCGGTTGTCAACAAGAAGTCTCACTAAGAGAAAAACGAAAGGTAAGTAAAATGTCTACATATAATTTCTTAAATTACATTAACTACAATTAAAGAATATTTGTTAAATACCTGCTATGAAGGGAAAAATCTTATTTCTTTATAGACAATTAGAAATGTAATAAAATCGACTGCAGAGAATCAAACTTCAAATAAATCAAGTAGTAGCAGTTCAAATGACAAGAGAGAGTCTGAGCCAGAGTATAGCCATGAGTCTGAACAGAGGCATGCAGCTAAACCTTTTGAAATACCTCAAATTGTTTGTAAGTAGAACTGACATGTTTTATCAAAATGTATATTATTATATCATAAATTAAAAAAAATAAGAGAATATAATACATATCACAAATATTGAGGAAAGAGTTAAAAATGGAGAGTTATTACATTTCTATTGATTCTAAAAAACCATCCTGCTCCAACTGCAAGCACCTGTATACAAGAATGAGAAGAATAAGGAACCAACAGCCTGCAATGAAATTCAAAATCAGCAAAATGGAAAAGTATATCAAGCAGCTTAAAGGTAACATGTTCATTATTTTTACATATTTCAATTTATGCTTGTTTTGTGTAACTGTTCTATTTGAATTCTATATATTGTCATGCTTCATTTAAAACCATAAAAAGTGTATTTTGTCTCAAAGTTCTTAGAATTATACCCAATCAGATGAACTCATCAGTGTTTTATTCTTTGTAGCTGAAAATGCACTGTTTTGCAACTTCACTTGCACTTTTGTAAATACTTGCTCCTTGACTTCTATTGAAGGGTATTTGCAACTTCAACTTATTTTTTTTTTCATCAGAAATTCATAAACTCCTTCTCAAATCATCAAAGTTAAAAGGCTGCGAGTCATTAGAGATTTGGATGAAGCCATGCCTTCCACATCTTCACAGGAGTGCAGTTACAACACCAAGTGGAAATGGTGAAGTTATCTGGGCCAAGTTTCATTCCTTCTTATTCCATGTTCAGAATATACATCAGAATTTCACAAACCCATTGTTTAACAGGTGTGTGCATGCTCCAAATATACCAGCAAGGAAATGGCTGCAGAAAGGTACTTTAATCTTTGTACTGATTTCCTGAAAAAAAATTAAATATAACTTATACAATGCAACATAATATATGATGGCATATCAGCTTAAAAAGCAATTGTTGAAAAAATGATTACCAATTCAAGAATTACATCTTCAACTTTTCAGACACAGCTGCTTTTCAGAAACTATCTGAAATATTCGAGAAACCTGGAGTCATAGCTGGCATTAAAAAGGCATCACCAATCTCTCAAACAAGTTGCTTGGAAGCGTATCATTCTGTAGTTAATCACTTTTTGCATTCATAAGAAATCGCCAGATACAGATATGATACCATAAATTATAATTATTTCATTTACTTTTGTGTTATTATTTTTATTATTCTCACTTTGACTCCGATAATATCCTCCTGTAACGAGCATTCATTCTGGTTTTGTATTTCTCAGCAGCTAGACGCAGAGTCCATCTGCACAAACAAACAGGATTGAATCCAGGATGAAGAGTTACACATGATGGAACCTCTCCAAACTCCTCCACAACTTCCACATCAAAAAGAGCTGTTCTGCAGCCTTCAATCTCCTGGCAACATTTACATTCCTGAGGATTTTCAAGCTTATCAATGCTGCAATGACCACATATGCACCTAAAACGGATTGCAAATACCTCTCAGAGTTACATTGAATTATACAAGACAATAATTAGTTCGTATAAGTACTTATGTTCGTAGTAAGCTCTGCACGCCTAGACACCTTCCTCTGCTCTCCTCGATTAAAAATAGAAACTCACAGGTTCAAACTCACCAGTTTTCAACAATATCATCTCCACCAAGACGTCGTTTGAGCCGAGCTTCTTCTTCATTCGCAAGATGAAGCTGAAGCCATTATAT
>JACTAT010000356.1:23761-36261 GCA_014526335.1 Chrysaora quinquecirrha | reverse complement strand
TTGCTGGTCCGCATGCCAGCACAAAGCTAAACTCATATTGTTTCGCTATATTGAAGTTTAAAAATTAATTCCATAGCAAGTGGAGCACCCGTCATAAACAATGTAGAAATTCGAAAAATATATAACAATGTTGAAAAGTACCTGTTTTTAATATCAATTTTGAGCAATACTAAATTGACTATCAAGCCGCCGTTTGCTTAAACAAGTATTCGAATTGAAGGACTCGCTGTCTAACAATCAAACAAATATCATATATTATATGAAAGATTTTCCGAAGTACCCTCTCCGTTCCTTATGGATTAACAGTAATTTGTGATACATTTTTTATAAGAAACTGACTATAAGAAACTATATATGCCTTTTTCTAAAAATCAAGAAACTTTTCTATGAATTAAGAAGTAAGAAAAAAACTAAGAAACTATTTTCCCTTTTGAATTCAGTTCAGCATTCTATTTAACTGACGTGCTTTATGTTATGCTTCTGTAAAAATAATCCCCAAAAATTATAATACTTTGTTTCGATTCGGCAAAATGACCATAGTTTGTTTTCTAAGAACAGATTCTACTGTCTGTACTTCTTTACTGTATCTTCTATTTCTAGCATACACGCAGTTTTTTTTATAAGCAACCGCTTATAAGCAACCAAGATGTAGAAGGCCTTAAACTTTACTTTAAGCAACCTGTAGTACCACAGGAAAAAAACCTAAGCAACATCTT
Source organism: Chrysaora quinquecirrha (assembly GCA_014526335.1). NCBI lineage: Eukaryota > Metazoa > Cnidaria > Scyphozoa > Semaeostomeae > Pelagiidae > Chrysaora > Chrysaora quinquecirrha. The sequence continues at coordinate 35,545 of JACTAT010000356.1, read as the reverse complement.
AACTTTCAATACAGTCTCTATATGGTAGCAATTACATAGTACTTATTGACTGATGTTATTTATAGTATTACTTTGCTGTATACTAGGTGTTCTAGCGATATATTGCATAAAAAGCTATAGGATAACTCCAAATTTTGCTGTTTTCTAGCCTCTATACTATTCTTAGGGCAAAATATACACCTAAAATTAAGCAACTACTAACCAAATTTTGCTACTTAAAGATGGCCATTAGATGTCCAAAAATAATCAACTTTTTGAACTAGACCCGAGCGAAGTTGCTTATAAAAAAATCTGCGTGTATTCTACTTCTAACCTTCACTTAACTTAGAGTACAGTTCAAAAGTGGTTCTACCTTAACTTGCTTTTCCAGCCTTCACTAAATTTTAACTACAGGCCAAAGAAGAACCTACTTCAAACCTTTATCTAACCTCAATTACAGACCAGCAGTAGATTCTACTTCCAGCCTTCACCTAACTTCAAGTACAGTACAAAGTAAAACATAATCAAACCTTTATTTTTGGGGCAAAAAGGCGAGGCTATAGCTACTAAGGCAAAATGGCCGAAAATAGCCAAAATCCAGGGTTTCCAAACGGACTCGAAAGTTCACAAATCACCTCCTAAAGCTACTAGAAGCTTTTTCAACCCATTGCCACTTTGGAAAATATTTTTGCCCCAAAAAATCGACCGATTCTGAGGAAAAAGGCAAAGCTATACTAAGGCAAAATGGCCAAAAATTTGCCATAATCCGAGGTTTCTCAAAAGGCCCCAAAACCCCAGAAATCATCTTTTAAGGCTATAAGAAGGCTTTTCAGTCAATTAGAAGCCTTTTCGACAAATATTTTTGCCCCAAAAAATCGACCGATTTTGAAGAAGAAGGCAAGGCTATACTAAGGCAAAATGTCCAAAAATTGGCCAAAATCGGATGTTTCTTAACAGGCCCAAAAACCCCAGAAATCCCCTTTTAAGGCTATACGAAGGCTTTTTAGTCATTTAGAAGCCCTTTTGAAAAATATTTTTGCCCCAAAAAATCGACCAATTTTGAGGAAAAAGGCAAAGCTATACTAAGGCAAAATGGCCAAAAATTGGCAAACATTCGGTGTTTCTCAAAAGGCCCTAAAACCCTAGAAATCCTCTTTTGAGGCTATAAGAAGGCTTTTTAGTCATTTAGAAGCCTTTTTGAAAAATATTTTTCACCCAAAAATCGAGGGATTTTGAGGAAAAAGGCAAGGCTATACTAAGGCAAAATGGCCAAAAATTGGCCAAAATCCAAGGTTTCTCAAAAGGCCCCAAAACCCCAAAAATCTTCTTTTAAGGCTATAAAAAGGCTTTCTAGTCAATTAGAAGCCTTTTTGGAAAATATTTTTGCCCGAAAAATCGACCGATTTTGAGCAAAAAGGCAAGGCTATACTAAGGCAAAATGGCCAAATATTGGCCAAAATCCAAGGTTTCTCAAAAGGCCCTAAAACCCCAGAAATCCTCTTTTAAGGCTATAAAAAGGCTTTTTAGTCAATTAGAAGCCTTTTTGGAAAATATTTTTGCCCGAAAAATCGACCGATTTTGAGCAAAAAGGCAAGGCTATACTAAGGCAAAATGGCCAAATATTGGCCAAAATCCAAGGTTTTGTCAAAAGGCCCTAAAACCCCAGAAATCCTCTTTTAAGGCTATAAAAAGGCTTTTTAGTCAATTAGAAGCCTTTTTGACAAATATTTTTGCCCCCAAAAAATAGACTGATTTTGAAGAAAAAGGCAAGGCTATACTAAGGCAAAATGTCAAAAAATTGGCCAAATTCCGATGTTTCTTAAAAGGCCCAAAAACCCCAGAAATCCTCTTTTAAGGCTATAAGAAGGCGTTTTAGTCAATTAGAAGCCACTTTGAAAAATATTTTTGCCCCAAAAAATCGACAGATTTTGAGGAAAAAGGCAAGGCTATACTAAGGCAAAATGGCCAAAAATTTGCCAAAATCCGAGGTTTCTCAAAAGGCCCCAAAACCCCAAAAATCCTCTTTTAAGGCTATAAAATGGCTTTTTAGTCTATTAGAAGCCTTTTTGAAAAATATTTTTGCCCCAAGAAATCGATCGACTTTGAGGAAAAAGGCAAGGCTATACTAAGGCAAAAATGGCCAAAAATTAGCCAAAATCCGGTGTTTCTCAAAAGGCCCCAAAACCCCAGAAATCATCTTTTGAGGCTATAAGAAGGCTTTTTAGTCAATTAGAAGCCTTTTTGGAAAATATTTTTGCCCGAAAAAATCGACCGATTTTGAGCAAAAAGGCAAAGCTATACTAAGGCAAAATGGCCAAATATTGGCCAAAATCCAAGGTTTCTCAAAAGGCCCTAAAACCCCAGAAATTCTCTTTTAAGGCTATAAAAAGGCTTTTTAGTCAATTAGAAGCCTTTTTGGAAAATATTTTTGCCCGAAAAATCAACCGATTTTGAGCAAAAAGGCAAGGCTATACTAAGGCAAAATGGCCAAATATTGGCCAAAATCCAAGGTTTCTCAAAAGGCCCTAAAACCCCAGAAATCCTCTTTTAAGGCTATAAAAGGCTTTTAGTCAATTAGAAGCCTTTTTGAAAAATATTTTGCCTGAAAAATCGACCGATTTTGAGCAAAAAGGCAAGGCTATACTAAGGCAAAATGGCCAAATATTGGCCAAAATCCAAGGTTTCTCAAAAGGCCCTAAAACCCCAGAAATCCTCTTTTAAGGCTATAAAAGGCTTTTTAGTCAATTAGAAGCCTTTTTGAAAATATTTTGCCCGAAAAATCGACCGATTTTGAGCAAAAAGGCAAGGCTATACTAAGGCAAAATGGCCAAATATTGGCCAAAATCCAAGGTTTCTCAAAAGGCCCTAAAACCCCAGAAATCCTCTTTTAAGGCTATAAAAGGCTTTTTAGTCAATTAGAAGCCTTTTTGAAAATATTTTGCCCGAAAAATCGACCGATTTTGAGCAAAAAGGCAAGGCTATACTAAGGCAAAATGGCCAAATATTGGCCAAAATCCAAGGTTTCTCAAAAGGCCCTAAAACCCCAGAAATCCTCTTTTAAGGCTATAAAAAGGCTTTTAGTCAATTAGAAGCCTTTTGAAAAATATTTTGCCTGAAAAATCGACCAATTTTGAGCAAAAAGGCAAGGCTATACTAAGGCAAAATGGCCAAATATTGGCCAAAATCCAAGGTTTCTCAAAAGGCCCTAAAACCCCAGAAATCCTCTTTTAAGGCTATAAAAGGCTTTTTAGTCAATTAGAAGCCTTTTGAAAAATATTTTGCCTGAAAAATCGACCGATTTTGAGCAAAAAGGCAAGGCTATACTAAGGCAAAATGGCCAAATATTGGCCAAAATCCAAGGTTTCTCAAAAGGCCCTAAAACCCCAGAAATCCTCTTTTAAGGCTATAAAAGGCTTTTTAGTCAATTAGAAGCCTTTTGAAAAATATTTTGCCTGAAAAATCGACCGATTTTGAGCAAAAAGGCAAGGCTATACTAAGGCAAAATGGCCAAATATTGGCCAAAATCCAAGGTTTCTCAAAAGGCCCTAAAACCCCAGAAATCCTCTTTTAAGGCTATAAAAGGCTTTTTAGTCAATTAGAAGCCTTTTTGAAAAATATTTTGCCCGAAAAATCGACCGATTTTGAGCAAAAAGGCAAGGCTATACTAAGGCAAAATGGCCAAATATTGGCCAAAATCCAAGGTTTCTCAAAAGGCCCTAAAACCCCAGAAATCCTCTTTTAAGGCTATAAAAGGCTTTTTAGTCAATTAGAAGCCTTTTTGAAAAATATTTTGCCTGAAAAATCGACCGATTTTGAGCAAAAAGGCAAGGCTATACTAAGGCAAAATGGCCAAATATTGGCCAAAATCCAAGGTTTCTCAAAAGGCCCTAAAACCCCAGAAATCCTCTTTTAAGGCTATAAAAGGCTTTTTAGTCAATTAGAAGCCTTTTTGAAAAATATTTTGCCTGAAAAATCGACCGATTTTGAGCAAAAAGGCAAGGCTATACTAAGGCAAAATGGCCAAATATTGGCCAAAATCCAAGGTTTCTCAAAAGGCCCTAAAACCCCAGAAATCCTCTTTTAAGGCTATAAAAGGCTTTTTAGTCAATTAGAAGCCTTTTGGAAAATATTTTGCCTGAAAAATCGACCGATTTTGAGCAAAAAGGCAAGGCTATACTAAGGCAAAATGGCCAAATATTGGCCAAAATCCAAGGTTTCTCAAAAGGCCCTAAAACCCCAGAAATCCTCTTTTAAGGCTATAAAAGGCTTTTTAGTCAATTAGAAGCCTTTTGAAAAATATTTTGCCCGAAAAATCGACCGATTTTGAGCAAAAAGGCAAGGCTATACTAAGGCAAAATGGCCAAATATTGGCCAAAATCCAAGGTTTCTCAAAAGGCCCTAAAACCCCAGAAATCCTCTTTTAAGGCTATAAAAGGCTTTTTAGTCAATTAGAAGCCTTTTTGAAAATATTTTGCCTGAAAAATCGACCGATTTTGAGCAAAAAGGCAAGGCTATACTAAGGCAAAATGGCCAAATATTGGCCAAAATCCAAGGTTTCTCAAAAGGCCCTAAAACCCCAGAAATCCTCTTTTAAGGCTATAAAAGGCTTTTTAGTCAATTAGAAGCCTTTTTGAAAAATATTTTTGCCTGAAAAATCGACCGATTTTGAGCAAAAAGGCAAGGCTATACTAAGGCAAAATGGCCAAATATTGGCCAAAATCCAAGGTTTCTCAAAAGGCCCTAAAACCCCAGAAATCCTCTTTTAAGGCTATAAAAGGCTTTTTAGTCAATTAGAAGCCTTTTGAAAAATATTTTGCCTGAAAAATCGACCGATTTTGAGCAAAAAGGCAAGGCTATACTAAGGCAAAATGGCCAAATATTGGCCAAAATCCAAGGTTTCTCAAAAGGCCCTAAAACCCCAGAAATCCTCTTTTAAGGCTATAAAAGGCTTTTTAGTCAATTAGAAGCCTTTTGAAAAATATTTTGCCTGAAAAATCGACCGATTTTGAGCAAAAAGGCAAGGCTATACTAAGGCAAAATGGCCAAATATTGGCCAAAATCCAAGGTTTCTCAAAAGGCCCTAAAACCCCAGAAATCCTCTTTTAAGGCTATAAAAGGCTTTTTAGTCAATTAGAAGCCTTTTGAAAATATTTTGCCTGAAAAATCGACCGATTTTGAGCAAAAAGGCAAGGCTATACTAAGGCAAAATGGCCAAATATTGGCCAAAATCCAAGGTTTCTCAAAAGGCCCTAAAACCCCAGAAATCCTCTTTTAAGGCTATAAAAGGCTTTTTAGTCAATTAGAAGCCTTTTGGAAAATATTTTGCCCAAAAAATCGACCGATTTTGAGCAAAAAGGCAAGGCTATACTAAGGCAAAATGGCCAAATATTGGCCAAAATCCAAGGTTTCTCAAAAGGCCCTAAAACCCCAGAAATCCTCTTTTAAGGCTATAAAAGGCTTTTTAGTCAATTAGAAGCCTTTTGGAAAATATTTTGCCCAAAAAATCGACCGATTTTGAGCAAAAAGGCAAGGCTATACTAAGGCAAAATGGCCAAATATTGGCCAAAATCCAAGGTTTCTCAAAAGGCCCTAAAACCCCAGAAATCCTCTTTTAAGGCTATAAGAAGGCTTTTTAGTCAATTAGAAGCCTTTTGGAAAATATTTTGCCCAAAAAATCGACCGATTTTGAGCAAAAAGGCAAGGCTATACTAAGGCAAAATGGCCAAATATTGGCCAAAATCCAAGGTTTCTCAAAAGGCCCCAAAACTCCAGAAATCCTCTTTTAAGGCTATAAGAAGGCTTTTTAGTCAACTAGAAGCCTTTTTTGGAAAATATTTTTGCCCGAAAAAATCGACCGATTTTGAGTAAAAAGGCAAGGCTATACTAAGGCAAAATGGCCAAATATTGGCCAAAATCAAAGGTTCTCAAAAGGTCCTAAAACCCTAGAAATCCTCTTTTGAGGCTAAAAAAAGGCTTTTTAGTCAATTAGAAGCCTTTTTGGAAAATATTTTTGCCCAAAAAAATCGACCGATTTTGAGCAAAAAGGCAAGGCTATACTAAGGCAAAATGGCCAAATATTGGCAAAAATCCAAGGTTTCTCAAAAGGCCCTGGAACCCCAGAAATCCTCTTTAAAGGCTATAAAAAGGCTTTTTAGTCAATTAGAAGCCTTTTGGAAAATATTTTGCCCAAAAAATCGACCGATTTTGAGCAAAAAGGCAAGGCTATACTAAGGCAAAATGGCCAAATATTGGCCAAAATCCAAGGTTTCTCAAAAGGCCCTAAAACCCCAGAAATCCTCTTTTAAGGCTATAAAAGGCTTTTTAGTCAATTAGAAGCCTTTTGAAAAATATTTTGCCTGAAAAATCGACCGATTTTGAGCAAAAAGGCAAGGCTATACTAAGGCAAAATGGCCAAATATTGGCCAAAATCCAAGGTTTCTCAAAAGGCCCTAAAACCCCAGAAATCCTCTTTTAAGGCTATAAAAGGCTTTTTAGTCAATTAGAAGCCTTTTTGAAAATATTTTGCCCGAAAAATCGACCGATTTTGAGCAAAAAGGCAAGGCTATACTAAGGCAAAATGGCCAAATATTGGCCAAAATCCAAGGTTTCTCAAAAGGCCCTAAAACCCCAGAAATCCTCTTTTAAGGCTATAAAAGGCTTTTTAGTCAATTAGAAGCCTTTTGAAAAATATTTTGCCTGAAAAATCGACCGATTTTGAGCAAAAAGGCAAGGCTATACTAAGGCAAAATGGCCAAATATTGGCCAAAATCCAAGGTTTCTCAAAAGGCCCTAAAACCCCAGAAATCCTCTTTTAAGGCTATAAAAGGCTTTTTAGTCAATTAGAAGCCTTTTGAAAAATATTTTGCCTGAAAAATCGACCGATTTTGAGCAAAAAGGCAAGGCTATACTAAGGCAAAATGGCCAAATATTGGCCAAAATCCAAGGTTTCTCAAAAGGCCCTAAAACCCCAGAAATCCTCTTTTAAGGCTATAAAAAGGCTTTTTAGTCAATTAGAAGCCTTTTGGAAAATATTTTTGCCCAAAAAAATCGACCGATTTTGAGCAAAAAGGCAAGGCTATACTAAGGCAAAATGGCCAAATATTGGCCAAAATCCAAGGTTTCTCAAAAGGCCCTAAAACCCCAGAAATCCTCTTTTAAGGCTATAAAAGGCTTTTTAGTCAATTAGAAGCCTTTTGGAAAATATTTTGCCCCAAAAAATCGACCGATTTTGAGCAAAAAGGCAAGGCTATACTAAGGCAAAATGGCCAAATATTGGCCAAAATCCAAGGTTTCTCAAAAGGCCCTAAAACCCCAGAAATCCTCTTTTAAGGCTATAAAAAGGCTTTTTAGTCAATTAGAAGCCTTTTTGAAAAATATTTTTGCCCGAAAAATCGACCGATGTTGAGCAAAAAGGCAAGGCTATACTAAGGCAAAATGGCCAAATATTGGCCAAAATCCAAGGTTTCTCAAAAGGCCCTAAAACCCCAGAAATCCTCTTTTAAGGCTATAAAAGGCTTTTTAGTCAATTAGAAGCCTTTTTGGAAAATATTTTTGCCCAAAAAATCGACCGATTTTGAGCAAAAAGGCAAGGCTATACTAAGGCAAAATGGCCAAATATTGGCCAAAATCCAAGGTTTCTCAAAAGGCCCTAAAACCCCAGAAATCCTCTTTTAAGGCTAAAAAAAGGCTTTTTAGTCAATTAGAAGCCTTTTTGGAAAATATTTTTGCCCAAAAAAATCGACCGATTTTGAGCAAAAAGGCAAGGCTATACTAAGGCAAAATGGCCAAATATTGGCCAAAATCCAAGGTTTCTCAAAAGGCCCTAAAACCCCAGAAATCCTCTTTTAAGGCTATAAAAGGCTTTTTAGTCAATTAGAAGCCTTTTTGGAAAATATTTTTGCCCGAAAAATCGACCGATTTTGAGCAAAAAGGCAAGGCTATACTAAGGCAAAATGGCCAAATATTGGCCAAAATCCAAGGTTTCTCAAAAGGCCCTAAAACCCCAGAAATCCTAGTCAATTAGAAGCCTTTTTGGAAAATATTTTTGCCCAAAAAAATTGACCGATTTTGAGCAAAAAGGCAAGGCTATACTAAGGCAAAATGGCCAAATATTGGCCAAAATCCAAGGTTTCTCAAAAGGCCCTAAAACCCCAGAAATCCTCTTTTAAGGCTATAAAAAGGCTTTTTAGTCAATTAGAAGCCTTTTTGAAAAATATTTTTGCCCCAAAAAATCGACCGATTTTGAGCAAAAAGGCAAGGCTATACTAAGGCAAAATGGCCAAATATTGGCCAAAATCCAAGGTTTCTCAAAAGGCCCTAAAACCCCAGAAATCCTCTTTTAAGGCTATAAAAGGCTTTTTAGTCAATTAGAAGCCTTTTTGAAAAATATTTTGCCTGAAAAATCGACCGATTTTGAGCAAAAAGGCAAGGCTATACTAAGGCAAAATGGCCAAATATTGGCCAAAATCCAAGGTTTCTCAAAAGGCCCTAAAACCCCAGAAATCCTCTTTTAAGGCTATAAAAGGCTTTTTAGTCAATTAGAAGCCTTTTTGAAAAATATTTTTGCCCGAAAAATCGACCGATGTTGAGCAAAAAGGCAAGGCTATACTAAGGCAAAATGGCCAAATATTGGCCAAAATCCAAGGTTTCTCAAAAGGCCCTAAAACCCCAGAAATCCTCTTTTAAGTCTAAAAAAAGGCTTTTTAGTCAATTAGAAGCCTTTTTGAAAATATTTTGCCCTGAAAAATCGACCGATTTTGAGCAAAAAGGCAAGGCTATACTAAGGCAAAATGGCCAAATATTGGCCAAAATCCAAGGTTTCTCAAAAGGCCCTAAAACCCCAGAAATCCTCTTTTAAGGCTATAAAAGGCTTTTTAGTCAATTAGAAGCCTTTTTGGAAAATATTTTTGCCCAAAAAAATCGACCGATTTTGAGCAAAAAGGCAAGGCTATACTAAGGCAAAATGGCCAAATATTGGCCAAAATCCAAGGTTTCTCAAAAGGCCCTAAAACCCCAGAAATCCTCTTTTAAGGCTATAAAAAGGCTTTTTAGTCAATTAGAAGCCTTTTGGAAAATATTTTGCCCAAAAAATCGACCGATTTTGAGCAAAAAGGCAAGGCTATACTAAGGCAAAATGGCCAAATATTGGCCAAAATCCAAGGTTTCTCAAAAGGCCCTAAAACCCCAGAAATCCTCTTTTAAGGCTATAAAAAGGCTTTTTAGTCAATTAGAAGCCTTTTTGGAAAATATTTTTGCCGAAAAAATCGACCGATTTTGAGCAAAAAGGCAAGGCTATACTAAGGCAAAATGGCCAAATATTGGCCAAAATCCAAGGTTTCTCAAAAGGCCCTAAAACCCCAGAAATCCTCTTTTAAGGCTATAAAAGGCTTTTTAGTCAATTAGAAGCCTTTTTGAAAATATTTTGCCTGAAAAATCGACCGATTTTGAGCAAAAGGCAAGGCTATACTAAGGCAAAATGGCCAAATATTGGCCAAAATCCAAGGTTTCTCAAAAGGCCCTAAAACCCCAGAAATCCTCTTTTAAGGCTATAAAAAGGCTTTTTAGTCAATTAGAAGCCTTTTTGGAAAATATTTTTGCCCGAAAAATCGACCGATTTTGAGCAAAAAGGCAAGGCTATACTAAGGCAAAATGGCCAAATATTGGCCAAAATCCAAGGTTTCTCAAAAGGCCCTAAAACCCCAGAAATCCTCTTTTAAGGCTATAAAAAGGCTTTTTAGTCAATTAGAAGCCTTTTGGAAAATATTTTTGCCCAAAAAAATCGACCGATTTTGAGCAAAAAGGCAAGGCTATACTAAGGCAAAATGGCCAAATATTGGCCAAAATCCAAGGTTTCTCAAAAGGCCCTAAAACCCCAGAAATCCTCTTTTAAGGCTATAAAAGGCTTTTTAGTCAATTAGAAGCCTTTTTGAAAATATTTTTGCCCAAAAAATCGACCGATTTTGAGCAAAAAGGCAAGGCTATACTAAGGCAAAATGGCCAAATATTGGCCAAAATCCAAGGTTTCTCAAAAGGCCCTAAAACCCCAGAAATCCTCTTTTAAGGCTATATAAAAGGCTTTTTAGTCAATTAGAAGCCTTTTTGGAAAAATATTTTGCCTTTGAATTTTTTGAAAATAAAAAATCGACCGATTTTGAGCAAAAAGGCAAGGCTATACTAAGGCAAAATGGCCAAATATTGGCCAAAATCCAAGGTTTCTCAAAAGGCCCTAAAACCCCAGAAATCCTCTTTTAAGGCTATAAAAGGCTTTTTAGTCAATTAGAAGCCTTTTGAAAATATTTTGAGAAAAAAAAATCGACCGATTTTGAGCAAAAAGGCAAGGCTATACTAAGGCAAAATGGCCAAATATTGGCCAAAATCCAAGGTTTCTCAAAAGGCCCTAAAACCCCAGAAATCCTCTTTTAAGGCTATAAAAGGCTTTTTAGTCAATTAGAAGCCTTTTTGAAAAATATTTTGCCTGAAAAATCGACCGATTTTGAGCAAAAGGCAAGGCTATACTAAGGCAAAATGGCCAAATATTGGCCAAAATCCAAGGTTTCTCAAAAGGCCCTAAAACCCCAGAAATCCTCTTTTAAGGCTATAAAAAGGCTTTTTAGTCAATTAGAAGCCTTTTTTTGAAAATATTTTGCCTGAAAAATCGACCGATTTTGAGCAAAAAGGCAAGGCTATACTAAGGCAAAATGGCCAAATATTGGCCAAAATCCAAGGTTTCTCAAAAGGCCCTAAAACCCCAGAAATCCTCTTTTAAGGCTATAAAAGGCTTTTTAGTCAATTAGAAGCCTTTTTGAAAATATTTTGCCTGAAAAATCGACCGATTTTGAGCAAAAAGGCAAGGCTATACTAAGGCAAAATGGCCAAATATTGGCCAAAATCCAAGGTTTCTCAAAAGGCCCTAAAACCCCAGAAATCCTCTTTTAAGGCTATAAAAGGCTTTTTAGTCAATTAGAAGCCTTTTTGAAAATATTTTGCCCGAAAAATCGACCGATTTTGAGCAAAAAGGCAAGGCTATACTAAGGCAAAATGGCCAAATATTGGCCAAAATCCAAGGTTTCTCAAAAGGCCCTAAAACCCCAGAAATCCTCTTTTAAGGCTATAAAAGGCTTTTTAGTCAATTAGAAGCCTTTTTGAAAATATTTTGCCCGAAAAATCGACCGATTTTGAGCAAAAAGGCAAGGCTATACTAAGGCAAAATGGCCAAATATTGGCCAAAATCCAAGGTTTCTCAAAAGGCCCTAAAACCCCAGAAATCCTCTTTTAAGGCTATAAAAGGCTTTTTAGTCAATTAGAAGCCTTTCTCAAAAGGCCCTAAAACCCCAGAAAAAATATTTTGCCTTTTGGAAAATATTTTGAAAAATCGACCGATTTTGAGCAAAAAGGCAAGGCTATACTAAGGCAAAATGGCCAAATATTGGCCAAAATCCAAGGTTTCTCAAAAGGCCCTAAAACCCCAGAAATCCTCTTTTAAGGCTATAAAAAGGCTTTTTAGTCAATTAGAAGCCTTTTGAAAATATTTTGCCCGAAAAATCGACCGATTTTGAGCAAAAAGGCAAGGCTATACTAAGGCAAAATGGCCAAATATTGGCCAAAATCCAAGGTTTCTCAAAAGGCCCTAAAACCCCAGAAATCCTCTTTTAAGGCTATAAAAGGCTTTTTAGTCAATTAGAAGCCTTTTTGAAAATATTTTGCCTGAAAAATCGACCGATTTTGAGCAAAAAGGCAAGGCTATACTAAGGCAAAATGGCCAAATATTGGCCAAAATCCAAGGTTTCTCAAAAGGCCCTAAAACCC
>JACTAT010000356.1:0-20784 GCA_014526335.1 Chrysaora quinquecirrha | reverse complement strand
TAAAGTTTTCAAGAACACATTAAAAGTTCCGACTAATCAAATAAAGTACTGCGTACTAATAACCGTCAACACGATTTTGGTCAAATAGAGCATAGGACAGAACACATAAATATGAGTCGATAAATATGAATGCGCAGAAAATCAAGACGAAAATTGTTTTTAAATAATTGGTTAATCTAGACCTATGTTTAATTTGCTGGTTTTGGAATCTCCACTTCATTACCAAAAGAACGGTTCTGTGCAGAAAAAAGGTTTTTGTCCCTACTTTGGCTCATCAATTTTATATCCGTTCCTGCTGGGTCCCTTGAACTTATTTTTGTTCAAAACACAATACCAGTCCAGCTTCACTTTTCTGATTGTAGTATTTCGGTCTAAATCTTGATATATCTTCCGCCATAGCCAACTGTTTTGGTCTATTTTTTGACTCATACACTTAGGAGTGCAAAGTGAACAAAGCTTTTTTTAAGTATTTCTTATGATGTTTTCGCTTATCTAGGCAATTTCGGAATGTAATTTTCAAACATCTTTTAGGCAAAAGATTATCAATTGATATTGCTGGAGTAAAGTTAAAAACCCAAGATTCAAGAGATAAATTTAGAGGAATGCGACGAAAAACCTTTGTACAGCAATTTTTTCGTCCATTTTCTTTCTATGCTCCCGAATTAAAGTAAGAACTTCTTCTTTCAAAGAAATCGTCTATGAACTGTAGACGTGTATGTGATAGTTGATTGATCTACAGCCTGGTTTCCACAAACGAATGTTGTCGATTCGACCGAATTAGACCTGCTCCGACCCGCTGTCGATCGACGCCGTCAGTTTCCACTCAGTAAAGTGTTAAAGTTACAAGAGTAGACGCAGAATATAACGAAGTGTTAGGATAACATTTATACATCAAAAGCTAAACTCAGCGAAAATACAGATTACTAATAAAAGATCACGAGACGTAGATAAGTGCTTGACACTTGACTTTATCTTCTGACTCTCCTTCGTTCGGTAAGAGCCTTGCATTCTGCTCTTGTGGAGTTGCAACTGGTTTGCAATCTTGCATACCAAATTTCAGCAGTAAATTTGTCAGATACTTTGTTTGGTGTAGCAATGTTCGTTTCTTGTTCCTATCACGCTTGATTTGAATTCCCAGGATGTAATGTGCTTCTCCAAGGTCTTTCATTTGCTATGTAACAGTCCTTTCTCGTACTGCAACATTTGATTACTGTTCGAAGCTATCAGCAAATCATCCACAAACAATGCTATGAACACAAATTCTGCTCCCACTCGCTTTATGCACAAGCATGGATCAGATTTGCATTGCTCGTACTCAATTTCCTTCAGGAAACTGTCCATGGTATTCAACCAGCACCTTGAGGACTGTTTCAAACCATAAATACTACTCTGCAGTTTGCACACCAGGTTCTCTCAGGCTGCTTCATAAAAATTTCCTCTTCTAGTTCTCCATTCAAGAATGCGGTAGCTAGCTACATCCATCTGGTGGAGTCCCAAGTTCAACTGATTAGCAATTGAAATGATTGAACGAATAGTTGTATAACGTGCAACTGGAGAGAATGTCTCTTCATAATCGATACCGGCTTGCTGCGAGTATCCCTTGGCAACCAGACGTGCCTTGTGCCTTTCTATAGAGCCATCAGCGTTATATTTGGTTTTAAAAACCCAGCAACAATCAATAGCTTTACGTCCTTTAGGAAGCTCTTCAAGGATCCAAGTTCCATTTTTCTGATGAGACGAAATCTCATTGTTCATAGCTTGCTTCCATTCAGTCTTTGCAACTAAGTTCAGTGCTTCCTCGACTGTTACAGGTCCTTTTGAATCTGATCAGAGTAAGTATACAAAGCTTCTTCATGTTCCCACCAGTTTCCAGTGATCGCTCCAGCTCTCTCTGGTGATCTTGTTGCTCGAGATGAAGGTCGAGGTGGAGGACGATTTTCTTCCAATGTATCATCTATATTCTCATCAGCAGGCAACTCGTGATTTTCTCCATCAGGTATTTCTTCAATTGAAGATGGAATGACTGCAGAATCAGGATTTCTTTCAAAGGAATTTGATAAGACTCTGCGATTGTCAAAATCTTTCTCCATGATAACAAAATCTCTTGACTCGTGTACAGTCCTCGATTCCACATTCCACAGTCTATATGCCTTGCGTTGAACACTATAACCGATGAAAATGCACTTAACTGAATTTCCATCCCGTTTGTCTCTTTTCTCTTTTGGAATGTGCATAGAAGCTGCGCAGCCAAACACTTTCAAGTTGCTGACATCAGGTACTTTTCCAAGAAAACTCTCATAAGGTGTCTTGTCCTTCCTGCTACATTAGGGCTTCTGTTCTTTGGTATAACAGCTGTGAGAACTGCCTCTGCCCAAAAACTGTCTGGCAAACCTGCTCCACACAACATAGACCTGGCTGTTTCTTGAATTGTACGATTTGCCCTTTCAGCCACCCCATTCTGTTCTGGCATTCTGTGTACTGTCAGCTGCCTTCTGATACCTTTCTTTTTCAGATAATCACTGAATACTTTGGAAAGGCATTCACCACCATTATCTGAGTGTAAACATTTGATGCTTTCCCCAGTAGCATTGGTAACCATTGCTTAATATTCGAGAAACTTCTCAAATACCTGATCTTTATGTTGCATGAAATATATTGCTGTGTAGCGCGACTTGTCATCAATAAAAGTTACAAAGTAACTATTTCCACCAAGGCCTCTGGTTTTCATTGGTCCACATACATCACTATGAACAATTTCCAAGACATTTGTAGCTCGAGTGGCCTGTCCTTTAGGAAAGGAGGTTCTGCTTTGTTTACCCTTCACACAGCCATCGCATATATCTTGGTCTTCAGAGCATAGGAAATGCATACCATTGACAAGATTGTTTTGCTGCAGTGGTCGCAGGTTATTCTTCCCCAAATGACCATATCTTTTATGCCATAAATTCTCAGTGTTCTCGTTTAAAGCACTTTCAGCATCATGAACATTACCACAAATTTCCAAAGTATCAAGAACAAAAAGCTTGCCTTCAAGTTTACCACTTGCCAATACTGTACCAGTATTATCAACAATAGCACAGTTTTTGTTGTTAAATGACATTGTCAGTCCTCTCTTTGTTACTGCACTGACTGGAAGGAGGTTTTTAGCCAAATTTACCACCTTTACCATAGGTCTTGAACTCTCTATTGTCACCCAAGCGAACAATTTCTGGTTCAGAAAACTCTGTGTAATTTTGCATCCTATCATTATGATAAGACATGTGCTGTGACGCACCTGAGTCTATATACCATACCGAAGATTTATGTTCAGACGTGTTAGACGATATCCAGAACAAAAGATGCTGATCAACCTCATCTGATATAGAACTTGCATTTGCATGCTCACTTTTCTTCTCAGAAGGCTTTGCTTTCTTCGGCTTTCTACAATCTCTAGCAAAGTGACCAACAATTCCACAATTGAAGCACTTCCCTTTCACCTTCGCTGAAGG
Source organism: Chrysaora quinquecirrha (assembly GCA_014526335.1). Classification (NCBI taxonomy): domain Eukaryota; kingdom Metazoa; phylum Cnidaria; class Scyphozoa; order Semaeostomeae; family Pelagiidae; genus Chrysaora; species Chrysaora quinquecirrha. The sequence continues at coordinate 17,296 of JACTAT010000356.1, read as the reverse complement.
TGATGTAATCCTTTGATCACGTTACTGCGATTTAACTTTCACAGAAACCATTGCCTTTTCAAACTTTCCATGGAAGTAGCTGAGGACTCACGTTTTCTTTCCTCGTGCAGCAATCTGGCCACTACAAATTCCATTTTTAGATCTTCAACACGAGATTCCAACGCAGCAATCAAATTATTGTATGACTCTGGCAAGCTGCATAATAAAGTGGCGACCTGGTCGTAATCGGATATGGGTGCTCCCACTGATTCTAACTGCTCTGCTAGTGATTTCAGTTTTTTTATATGCTCAATCATAATGTCACCAGGAGCCATTGTCGATGTAAAATACCTCGTTCTAAAAAATAGCTTATTTGCCGAAGATTTTACCTGGTAGTGATTTTCAAGTTTGTCCCACGCTTCTTTCGCTGCAATCGCTGAACGGACTAATGACAATTGCTCATCTCCCAGAGATAAACAAATCGTGGCGAGGGCCTTTCTCCCACGTTTTCTAAACCTTTGTATTTGTGCCTCAGTTGTTCCATCGCCAGCAGGCTCTAACTCTTCTCCAGACACGATCCCCCAAAGATTTTTGTGTTCTAAGATCATCTGCATCTTAAATTTCCAGAGATGGAAATTCTCTCCTCTGAATTTCTCAATTCGTAGTGATGCGGAATCTTCGCCTATCGAAGCCATAGTTTCCCAGAAACTAGCGTAGAAAATTTATCCTAAATCCTCACTTGTTATAAGCCTGATTTGGTAAATAATACTGTAACCTGTTAAAGTTACAAGAGTAGACGCAAAATATAACGAAGTGTTAGTCGGACATTAACCCCAGTTAATGTAGCTTAACGCCGAGGTGAACTTAAACAATACCCCCGTCGCATCCTCGGCCTTTTTATCCCCCCGTCACTACAGCATCCTTTCCGTTCATTTCTCCTCGATATCACACACATTCGTAGTGCTCTAATTATTCGTCGATCGTGTTATATCTGCATACTTGTTTTTATATGGTTCGTTCATTCAATTCCCAAGCAGCAACCCACCCAACCCTGCAGCCGACTCAGGCCAAGCCAACCTTCCCTTCTCTATCGAAATGCTACGTGGCATCATTCGCGACGAACTGCACTCAAGCCGCACAGAACAGCCTATCACCACTCAAGCCGCATTATCCCAAGCTTCCCTCATTGTTACAACTTCAACTGAGCCAGTCCTTCCTCAGCAAGCACCACCTCGCTCCACTTATAATCGTACATTGCCTTCCCTGCTGCCACCGACCAACTCTTGAACCAACGAGCCTCTGTCAGTCAACCAGCAGGTAACTTAAATTCCTTATCATTAATGCATATGTCTACCTATTTATGTAGCCTTCCACCACTTTCAGAAAAAAATCCAATGTAATAACACACAACTTTCGTGTTATTAGAGTGCGTGAGTTCGACTTGAGAACAGATTTAGACGACAAGAAAACACGAGTTTCACGGCTATTTCATCAATAAGAACTCCTATTCAATTAACCACATCTAAACGATTCTTAATTCAGCGGCAATTTACAATTCCTGACAACTTCTGCTATCGACTAACCATTACGACTAACTCACTTACAAATTAGCAAGAACCTCAATTATATCATCAGCAAGACAATAGAACGTCACACCCAGAGCGTTAACGACACATTCAACAAATACAAATACACAACCGGATGGCGACATCAATGTAAAGGAAATACCTTTATGGATTGCGTAATGGCTGGTCACGAACTATCAATGATAAACAAAAACAAAGGATACGAAAGCTTAGATTCAAATAACTTAATGTTCTAAAAATTGTTCTTTAACATAGCTCCCCCCTACGAGAACAAGCGTCCTCGCTTGTTTCACGTTAGTCCTTCAGCGACCCCAATCGTGTGTGGCGGGGGTTGGTACATTCTTGTTAGCAATCTCTCGTCCCTGCTCGTGTTGTTAATCATGCTCTTGTGTTCACCGTATTGATGTGGACGAACAGTTGCCTCCAATGTGACTGGCATCCTTTCTTTGACCTTTGTTCCTTCCTTGCAACCAGATTCAAGTCCTTGAAAAGTTGGAATATTTCTGTTTGATATCAGCTTCTCCAGTTGAAGTAATATTGATTTTAACTGATCAATAAGATTACCAAAAAGTTGAAAATTGCATTCTTGCCCTGCATGGCTTCCGTTTGTATTGACTAGGCCTACTGTTTGATTTGTCCATGGGTTGCACTGATACACTGCATTTCTCATGTGTTTAGGCGGATGTATAAATGGACGAAGGCGACAATACTTTACAACGTGTCCTACCTTTTTACAATAATTGCATATTGGACGACCATCTGAGGCTCGAAGATACAAATGAACTCCCTTCTGATAAAATGGCATGGCGTCAAATTTCCTCTGTTCTGCTCTAAGTCTTTCTACTTGGTCCTGTCGACAATTTCTACTATCTTTAAACGGCTGTCTTTGCTGATGGTCACGTCGTGGTCACCAATGTAATAACACACAACTTTCGTGTTATTAGAGTGCGTGAGTTCGACTTGAGAACAGATTTAGACGACAAGAAAACACGAGTTTCACGGCAATTTCATCAATAAAAACTCCTATTCAAATAACAAAACGATTCTTAATTCAGCGGCAATTTACAATTCCTGACAACTTCTGCTATCGACTAACCATTACGACTAACTAACTTACAAATTAGCAAGAACCTCAATTATATCATCAGCAAGACAATAGAACGTCACACCCAGAGCGTTAACGACACATTCAACAAATACAAATACACAACCGGATGGCGACATCAATGTAAAGGAAATACCTTTATGGATTGCGTAATGGCTGGTCACGAACTATCAATGATAAACAAAAACAAAGGATACGAAAGCTTAGATTCAAATAACTTAATGTTCTAAAAATTGTTCTTTAACACTACGCCTTCAACAAATTTATTCGGTGCTCCTCCGCATTTCCCGCCCAACAACCAACATGCTACCTTTGTTCAAAACCGGGCCATTTCGCATCTGCCTGCCCCAACACTGGGGGTCAACATAATTTTCGTCCCTCACGCCAATTCAACGAGTATTGCCGATACTTTAGCAACAATAACCGCTGCTATCTGCCCAACTGTCGAAACCCCCATCTCTGCAACATCTGTGATGGAAACCACCCCGGATCCACTTGCCCTAACTCTTCAAAAAGAGTTCAACCCCCTGCCAACAGAAATCACAACACCCGTCAAGATCTGTCAACTGCAAACAGAGCTTAGAAACTATCCAGATAAGGTTTTTTCTAATCAACTCATTCATTATTTTAGAACAGGGTTTGATATTGGCTATTCAGGTCCCGAATTCACAAACGAAACAAACAATTTGAAGTCTGCTGATTTGTACTGTAAGCAAATAACTGATAACATTATTTCTGAATTAAAAGAAAATCGTATATCCGGCCCCTTTCACATTTCACCTTTACAAAACTTTAGAATTTCGCCCATTGGCGCTGTACAAAAGAAAAACTCGTCGAAATTCAGGACAATTACGGACCTTTCATCTCCTCGTGGTTATTCAATAAATGATTTTATCTGTGCCGAAGAGTCTTCTGTCAATTTCAATAACTTTGATCAAGCAGTTAATATCGTTGCGAAGCTAGGCAAAGGTGCTCTTATGGCCAAATTAGACATTAAAAGCGCCTTCCCTATATGCCCTGTCAAGCCTTCTAATTGGCATTATCTTGGATTTAAATTTCGCAATATGTTTTTTGTTGACTTGTGCCTTCCTTTCGGTTTGCGTTCGTCTGTAAATAGATTTACTCAACTATCAAACACTCTGTCGTGGATTATGTCAAACAATTACTCTATTCAATTTAGTACTCATTACCTAGACGACTTTTTCATAGCTGGTTATCCTAATTCTGACGCATGTTACACAGATCTCCACAAAACAATCGCTCTTTTCGAAAAACTTGGAGTTCCTCTAGCCCTCGACAAAACAGAAGGTCCAACCACATGTATCACGTACTTGGGTATTCAAATCGACTCTGCCCTCATGCAACTGCGCTTGCCGCAAGACAAATTTGATTCTCTCCTTGCGCTCCTCATAGAATGGAACAATAAAAAGAAATGTCAGAAGCGCGATTTACTCTCCTTGATAGGGAAACTGGCTTTTGCGTCCAAAGTAATTCCGTCCGGTCGAACGTTCCTTCGCAGATTGATTCAGTTATCCACCACGGTGAAAAAACTTCATCATCATATATCTCTAAACACTGAGGCTAGGGAAGATATTAAATGGTGGCTCGAATTCCTCCCACAATGGAACGGTAAACACCAAATTCTAGACAGTGAAATCACTCTTAGCCCTGACTTACAGCTATTCACCGACGCTTCGGGCAACCTTGGGTTCGGCATCTACAATAACGGCAAATGGGCCACCGCAAAATGGCCTCATCACTTTCGCGATCGCTCAATTCAATTCAAGGAACTGTTTCCAATTTACGTAGCTTGTCTTCTGTGGTCTAATGATCTGTCTGGGAAACGCATCCTTTTCCATTGCGATAACAGGGCAGTTGTAGACATATGGTCCTCGAATACGTCAAAGTGTCCTTATATAATGTCACTACTCTGCAAACTGTTTTTCGTCGCCGCCAAACACGAATATACCATCAATGTCAAGCATTTGTCTGGTGTTAATAACTGTATCGCCGACAGTCTCTCTCGCTTCCAGATGTCCAACCTCAGGCAATTAGCTCCAGAAGCAGACGCTGACCCAACACCCGTGCCAGTCACTGATTGGGAGATTTAGTCCGAGTGCATCATGGTGCCCTGACCCTCTTTTTGTTGGTATTTTGGCGAAAAGTCCGCAAAATTCGCGGCGAACTGTAAGATAGTAATTATATTCTTGTTGTTTCAAATCCTAATGTTATCGTCTTACGTATTTCATTGTCTACCTGGCCCATACATAAACCGGCCAGTGTAAGCTATTAGTTATGTATTTATATCCCCTAATATCGTTATGTTGAAGATTTCTGTTAAGGTTAATGTATATCATGATACGACCTCCTTACTGCCAACTGAGGGTCCTCTTTCCGTCTCATATCTGCTGTAGTGAACCGAAGGAGTTAATCGGACATTAACCCCAGTTAATGTAGCTTAACGCCAAGGTGAACTAAACAATACCCCCGTTGCATCCTCGGCCTTTTTATCCCCCCGTCACTACAGCATCCTTTCCGTTCATTTCTCCTCGATATCACACACATTCGTAGTGCTCTAATTATTCGTCGATCGTGTTATATCTGCATACTTGTTTTTATATGGTTCGTTCATTCAATTCCCCACCCACCCTCCCTAGGTCGTATCATTCCCACTTACAGCCTCTTTTCAGTACACCCGTTACTACGTGCTGGCTGCCATGTTTTACTTTACATTCATAGGAAGAGCTGAGATGAGTACTATTAACCGGCAAACCCGTAATGAGGAGCTGAGATGAGATTTACCGGCAAATCCGTAAGGAGGAGCTGAGATTAACCGGCCAATCCGCAAGGAGGAGCTGAGAAAAATGAATTTAACCGGCAAATCCGCAAGAAAAAACTGAGATAAGTAAGATTTACCGGCAAATCCGTAAGGAGGAGCTGAGATGAGTAAGATTTACCGGCCAATCCGTAAGAAGGAGCTGAGATGAGTAAGATTTACCGGCAAATCCGTAAGGAGGAGCTGAGATGAGTAAGATTTACCGGCAAATCCGTAAGGAGGAGCTGAGATGAGTAAGATTTACCGGCAAATCCGTTAGGATGAGCTGAGATGAGTAAGATTTACCGGCAAATCCGTAAGGAGGAGCTGAGATGAGTAAGATTTACCGGCAAATCCGTAAGGAGGAGCTGAGATTTATTGAAGAACCAGCCCAAGAAGACCACAGATTGAACTACCGGAATACGCAGGCGAAAAGGCCGCAAAATTCGCGGCGAACTGTAAGATAGTAATTATATTCTTGTTGTTTTAAATCCTAATATTATCGTCTGATGTAATTCATTGTCTACCTGGCCCATACAATAACCGGCCAGTGTAAGCTATTAGTTATGTATTTATATCCCCTTATATCGTTATGTTGAAGATTTCTGTTAAGGTTAATGTATATCATGATACGACCTCCTTACTGCCAACTGAGGGTCCTCTTTCCCGTCTCATTTCTGCTGTAGTGAACCGAAGGAGTTAAATTCTTATAATACATCAGTTTTATGACCCTGATTGCAGTTAATTTTTTTGTTACCCTGCATGCCATAAAACGCTACCAAATGTTAATTTCATTGGTCATTGCAATAAGTTAACGTTGACCAAATTCTCGGAGAATGTAGTAGAGATGAGGGATTAGGTATGTATGGGGTTACAACTAAAGGGAGCATTCAAAGGCTATGGTATTGTATTGCTTCACTACACCTCTACTCTTCCTTTGCCCATTGATGAGAGTTATGTCTGTTGTATTTCGTTGTAAACGATATTTCTCAGAAGAAAAGGAAAGCCAGAAAAGGTGTAAATTTCTGAATGTGTACGTAGAAAGTTTCACGTATTTCACTCGAAGATCTCATTTTTACATGCTGAAACGAAAAAGCACAAGTGAGTTCGTTTAAATTTTTAAGGAACCAATCACAGAGCTTCATTTTCGCAAGTTTTTTTTATTTTCAACCATCCATCCAAGAAGCTGTGGCCAGCTCGAGACAAAAACATCTATCAGATTTCTGCCTAGAAGCAAGCTTAGGGTTTCGAAGGTATTGCAAATATATTACGAACTAAGATGAAGTATGGATAAAGCTAAATCTCTACTGAGGCTCTAAGGAAACACTCCTTCGATATACAAAATATCACGACTTGAAATTTGGTTAAAGGACACCGCCAATGAATTTCATGCGAAGCTTAAGTCAAATATACTGTCGTTCGTATATGCAAGCTCTTTCTTCCATTCTTAAAAAGGTTACGAAATTACTTTTAAATTTTTATTACTTATTTTATAAAAAGAAACATCGCGGATAACGAGGGTGTAGTTTGTTTATTATTTTGCAAATTATTTCATTACGAAATATGGGTTTTACTTCACCCACTCTGCATTGAAAGTGTCCCAAGAAAGAATGCGGTCGGACTGTTGCGTCCCAGATCTCTGTGACGTAAAACATTTGTGTCGGATCGCAGGATCGATGGGGAAGCCTTAGAAGTTCCAGATTTCAGGGTTCGTTTACGCCCATTCTAGAACTATACCTTCGTATAGAATTCTATGGCGGCATCCAATAGCCATATTTCAAGTAGTGATATCTTATACAATAAAAGAGCATAGCTTAGAGCTCTAGTAGAGATTTATCTTTATATATTATATATTATATCTGAATTTGTAAAAATAATTGCAGTATCTTCGAAACCCGTTTGTACCTACAATCTCGGACAAAACTCACGAGACAAACATGAAAAAATGCTCTTCTTGCTACAAATCGTTCTCCCCTCACCCTGAATCAATCTCGATGTTGTAGAAGCAGCTGAAAGTAAAAGAAAATCTGTAAAAAATCACAGAAACAAAAAGTTTGATTGGCGGATGGGGGATTGACTTTCTTCCTTTTGTTCAGAGTTTTTCTAAATTGATGAAATTTAATCGAAGTCTCATTCAATATTGTCCGGGATCGCAGGTAGATATTTGAGCTGCTATCCTTGATGACAGAAAAAAATTCTCCAGGATGAAGCTATGTGATTGGTCGCTCTAAAATGTAAACAACCTCGCCGATAGGCTAAAACAGGAAAATGCAAAAGAGCAGAAAGTCAGGGAGAAAAAAAACGAAAACACAAGGAACCTAAAACCATTGAGATCGTTTACATGTGTTTCGAATGATTTCCGAAATATCTAGCAGCCTTTGGCTTGTGATGAAAGAACATCTTTGAGACAAGCACTTGCCCCATACTAAACTAGCAATGATGTCGTACTGAGGAAGTGCGAAGGATGGCGGTGCAACGCTTACCAAAGAATTTGCAACAATGAAACAATGATTTCACAAACGAATCCATGCCCAGCAGTATAACAGCTGCAGGAAAACTGATCATGGTCATGATTTTCATGATTATCACCATGATCATGACCACGACGATGATAATGCGGACAAAGATGACCAAGAAGAAGACAGTGATGATGAGGGTGATGATTATGATGATGATGATGATGATGATGATGATGATGATGATGATGATGATGATGATGATGATGATTTGTTTTTTCATGTTCGTGGTAAAGCGAAAATCCCAAAGTTTTGAATCGAAAATAGAAAATCTTTAATTACTTAAACTGTACTAATAAATTTGAGCTCAGACAAACTGCCTAACAAATAACTCCCTTCAGTACAAAGAAACCTGCATTCTTCGCTGCCAATGAAGAATTTTAGAACCTTCAATCACACAAATTCGCATGTTATGCAGATGACTATATTCGACAATTAGTAGCACTTAGTAGAATCGATTGTCAACTTTGAGTAATTTACGTTCAAATGATTCCCGAAGCCACAAACTATGTATTTTGAAAAACAATCTTCTGTCTAACTCGGCAACAATATCCACTGCGCCTCGATTTCCTCTCTTCACACGGCAATACATCACATGTAAGAGGCCTTTTACATGAGCAATTTCAGCCCGTGCTGTGTTCAAGAGGATTTCTAGAAACTTCTGACAATAAAACCCACTTAAACAATGTATGAAAATATTCGAGAATCAAAACTAAAATCAAAGTAAATTTAGCAACATATTGTAATATTGCAGTCAAACCTTTTTTAAGCCTGACCAAGCCCCTGTAATTTTCGCTCTGATATTCACCGACATTTATAAGAGAAAATCATGTTGTCAATTTTTCATTTTCGAAAAGCTAGATGCAAGAATGTTCCTACATCGTGGATCGAACTCACAACCCTTCACCCAAGAAACAAGCGCATTATTGCACTGCGCTACACTGACAGTTGCTACTAATTGATATTTTTGGCATAAAAGGAATAAAAGGAATAAGAGATAATGTGACCAGTGTACTGAACAACAACTATCTATAAATTCCCAGATTTCAGTATTTTTATCGGCTTCTAAGATCTTTTCTGCGATGACCGGCCTTGGTTAAGTGGTAGGTTGGAATTCGACCGTCAAAGATGTCTTGATGATGCTGCTGTTACACTGTGATCCTAGTTGAGACAGCACTAGGATACTCGTATAATGTTCCTTGTTCATAATATTTGATAATATGACAGAGATGAAATAAGTATAAAATGAGACACGTATATAATTAAGAATCAACAAGAGTGGAAGATCTCCATGTTTTCTGCACGGGTGACTAACGGGGAACTTTTTGGCTCATGGATATGCGACGCTAACTTTGCCGAACTAACTGCTGAAAACCAGCACAGTCAAAAGAAGATAAGTATTATCTACAGGGTGGCCCAAAAAGGGACCCACCAAGGTAAATAATTTCATAATAATTTTCTCAAGGAAAATATTGAAACATTTATACCAGGTAATATTCAATTCAAATGCGATATCAAGTAGTATCATGGTGGAATTAGACATTAAATTTATGATGTCCCAAAATCTGCTGTTTGGCGGGAAATTAGCAATCCGCTCTACTCGGGATTTTGTTGAAGTGAACATCCCTCATTTTATTACAAAAGATAATCGGGCGACAATTAGCCCTGATTTAAACCCCTTGGATTATTCAATTCGGGATTATTTTAAAAAGTTCGTGTATGTGCAAGAGAACAACGTTCGTAATGTTCCATCATTGCGAATTGTAATCGTGCCCGGATGGTAATCATTATCCCAGTTGGATATTGTCAGGGCCATTAATGCATGTTCAGTTAGATTAGAGAAGTGTATTGAGCGGGATGGAGGACATTTTGAACATACGATTTGAATGAAAGGATGAGTTACTGATCTTTCAGTTTTGTTACGCAAGGATATAAAGTTGCATATTTTGTAACAGTATGCTTTTGGATAGAAAAGTTTTGAAGCCGATTTTATGCTAACCAATATCATCACAATATTTCAAAGAAATATCTCACTCGAGTTGAATACAAGGTAGTATAAATTTCGTGAAATTCCTACTTAAGAATAAATTATCTTTAAATTATTAAGCTTGGAGGTCCCCTTTTTTTGGGCCACCCTGTATATGCAGGTTTTGCCCAAGAAAGAATATTACCTGGTGGTTTAAAAACTGAAAGTATAATTTAAAAATTCACCTTGCAGAAAATTAATGACCATAAGAACAAGTGAATAGCTAGACAGGGTTCCTTGGCTAGCATCATTAATGCCTCGCTCGCTTGCCCACTTCTTTATAGTTACTACCAAAGGACGCACTCTAGAATCCACTAAAAGAACAGCATGGAAATAAGTAAATGAATAGGATAAACAAATTGAAATACAATGTTTCATTTCCCTGAAGGAAATAGGCATACAAGAAAATATTAACTATAAGATTAGTCGGCGTTTGCAATTTAAATTTGGCCCTCGTTTTGGAGCCCCCGGATTTGAATTTCTATCAAAATTCATGCTAATTACTATAATAATGAAAAGACTTTGAAAGATGGGCAAAGATTCCTAAGTCTGAAAATGGCCAAAGAACAGAAGCACTCTACAATGAGCTCCAAGCGACTCATCCCAGTGGAAAACAAAAAGAAAACAGAATACACTATTTATAATTCTATTTTTTCCGCTGATGATTGCTAAATCCACGTGCATCGGTCTAACATTTCTCCATAATACAGGATCTTAAAATAAATATTTATCAGAAACGGACAGCCTTCAAACAGACCTTACTGCAAGTATGTAAGGAAATTGTAGAACTCCAACCAATCCTGCCTCAACAATAAATCCTTATTATGGAAGGGTCAGGTGTGTTAAGCAACATGGTTCCAGTGTTTCGGGTAGATCAAAACCCCCCTTTACTTTGTAAGTCCTGGAGGTGGTATAAACATTAAACTTTAAAATTTTGTACTCAATATTTCTCTCTCTGCTTTTGTTTAACACCTAAATTGGAATTCTCAAAAGGACAACTGTTAAACAAATTCTTTGATTTCTGAAAGATTGCAATTTTTGATATCTTTTTGTCCAGTCATGCCTCAGTGAATGTTTGTTGCTATTCATATCCTTCTTTAAATGTACTGAACCAATGAATGTGTGACAAAAATCCGTTGTAGGTATCATTCATAACAATGTTAGGCTACGCAGCTATTCTAAAAACTTTCAACTTTTGCTCCGTGATTACGAGCTAAAGATACAAGATTTATTTGATTGATCGATTGATTCTTCAAAGATACAGGATTTATTTCAATTTAAATACCTCTTGAATAGGTCCGCAGCAAATGTGTATTCCGTATTCCCTTGAAAATAAAAAGACTATGTTTCATTCAATTGAATCTACAAAAGATTCAACACACAATGCTTTCGATGTTTGTTTTCGGATGACAACGCAAATAACAACCAATCAAGGCACGTAATAATGCTTGTCTGATTTTCTAATCACTACAGGAGGCAGCTTCAAAATATCAACTATTTCAATTATTTAAAAGGGACAGACCACAATTATACAATGATCTGTCAAAGAAATATATCGCTCTGTTTCCTTCAGTATGTTTCACAATTTTTTATTGTTTTTTAATTAAACTTGCACAAAACAACCATTTTAAAAGAGAAGAAAACAGCAGCTCTGTTAACAGAATAAATTGGGTAGCTAGCAGAGTCTACAATGGCTCTCTTTTCCGACCTGACATCCGACCTTTATTCAAGAAGACGAAAACTTTCTTGGCGAAAATATGCACAAAGAGATATGAATCTGTAATTAAGCGGGCTTTAATTTCTGACGATAGGTTATAAGCACAATTGAACAGGTCCTATGAAATATTTAAGCTGATTTTAGCAAGTTAAACTTAATAGCTCACACGCTGTTTGTTTGTAGTACCTAATACGTTTTAAACTAACAGAACATTAATAATTTACTTACAACAGAGTTATTGATGTTAACATCACACTGGCATCCACTAAAAGAGACAAAAGAAAATAAAAGATTATAGTTCTAATGCAAATTTAAGAACGCAAGGTTTCATTGAAACAATGCCTGGTTTGACTTTGGTATTTGCATTCTCTGAGGCTCTTTTGCAGAATCTCCAACTTGAAAGCTTCATAATTGTACCTCTTGTGATCCATTACTGATAGTACTGGATAATTTAGACAAAAACCTGTGTTACTTTTCGTGAAAATGCTCAAATACTTCAGTGAAATATAACTGGCCTCTTTCTTTCTCCGTGTGTCACTGTCAAATAGTCATCTCCCGCGTAAATAAATGACATAAACAAATCAAATTAATTCAAGTTTAGAAAATTTAGAATATTTTTTCTACTACACTATTTCTATTTTATTTTATTTTAGTGCTTATGCAGCCAAACTTTAGGTCATCATTTTATTTGCGAAATCTGAAGTTTTTTAAACGCTGATTGACGTGCAGCAAACAGAATTTGAAAATAGTGCCTCGATTTTTAGTTATAATGCGCTAAAAGTGCCAATTTTGGCACTTTGCTTGCGAAATATTTAGGCTGCTTGTGACGACGTATTGATCTCTCCATAAATGTCCTGAGGTGATGTCGACGACGAGGCCTGATGGTAGTATAACAGAATATTTCTTATCCTGTTATCTCTGAGTTTGAGTAGTCTAGAGATTCGTTAAGGGTAACTCACTCGTTTCGACCTGACTGATTTCTAATAATTACATCAAAAGCATATATATAAAGAGAAAGTTAATAATTAGCATAGATTGACATAATTATGATAGTAGTTTCCAGTCCTGTTACAGCAGCTAGGACGGGTTATTATTTTGGTGAACTCGCTTCTGCTCCGCTGTGCTCATGCACTCCTCTCTTCGTGATTCTCGGTTTTAATTTCAACCAAACAAAGGATTTTTCATGGATGATGGTGGTCAGAAATTTCGTAGCCTCTGAAATACTAGCCTGGTGTTGAAATGAACCTCAAAAATGTAAAGAAATGGCTCATTTACGAAAAACTCAGCTTGCACTTCTTTCAACCTGAGGATACCTCTACCGATCTGAGACTCCCAAAAGGAGTTCCTCAAATGGGCAAAGATGTTTCTCATTTAGAGGTCCAAAGCAATGGAACTCTCTCTCAGCTGAGTGTAAAACGGCATCCTCTCTTAAAGCATTTAAAAAAGCAGTCGCCTAAATCATTGATCAATATGTTGACATAAAAAATTTAAGGATATATTCTACCATTTTAATCACTTTTCTTTGGAGGGCACTTTGAAAATCAGCCTGCGGGTTGAAGGACTACCTCCATCTTGTATCTCTTTATATGCTTTTATATTATTTATCATCAGTAATTGTAGCTCTGTATTAGTAAACCATTTTTAAATGAAAATCAATGAATGAAATGAAATACTATGATTCAAGAGGAATACAGTTGCAAATCATGCGATCCCACCAGACAGGCAGCCACAACAAAAAAATAGCAAGACTTTACAGCAGAGTTGCTCTGGTACTTTAATTGAAATTTTGTGATAAATTTTGTGACAAATTTCAAAGCACGCAGAAAAACAGAAACCAAAAACGCAAGATAATATGGTTCAATCCACCCTACAGCAAGAACGTCCAAACGAGCGTCGGAAATATCTTTCTGAAACTAATCACCAAACATTCTCCACCGAAACACAGATTGCACAAAGCCTTTAACAAGAAAATGTAAAAGTTAGCTACAGCTGCATGAGCAACGATAAGTCAATCATCAACCAGCACAACAAGCAAATTCTCAGCGAAAGCAACCAAACCATCAACAATGGATGCAGCTGCTAAAAAATAAACCGAATGCCCCATGGAACAAAATTGCCTGACACCTAGCATCGTAAAAGTTACAAGCAACAGCAAATAAATCAACTACATTGGCTTAACTGAAGGACCATTCAAGACAAGGTATTACGCACACAAGGTATCCTTAACAGACAGAAAGTACAAAAAGAGCACTGAATTGTCAAAACACATTTGGAAACTAAAAGATATTCAGGGCTGTAGAGTGAAAAATCGTGCAAAATGTGATACAAGCATGAAACTTGGCAACAATACACAGTCTGACGCGCTGAAAAAGATAGGATACAGACCTCTCCTGAAAAATGTCCCCTTCTTCTATTTTTAGACTGGGGTACTCGGTACCATACATCTACAAGGGTTTCTATTATAACTATGTTGGGAATTACGATATTGCAATGAAACTTGGCAACAATGCACAGTTTGACGCGCTGAAAAAGATAGGATGCAAACCCCTCCCAAAATGCCCCCTTATTCTATTTTTAGACGGGGGTACTCGGTACCATACTTCTACAAGGGTTTCTATAATAACTATGTTGCGAATTACGATATTGCCATGAAACTTTGCAAGAATACACAGTTTGATGCGCCGAAATAGATAGATTGCAGACCCCTCCCGAAAATGCCCCCTTGTTCTATTTTTAGACGGGAGTACTTGGTACCATACTTCTACAAGGGTTTCTATAATAACTATGTTGCGAATTACCATATTGCCATGAAACTTTGCAAGAATACACAGTTTGATGCGCCGAAAAAGATAGATTGCAGACCCCTCCCGAAAATGCCCCCTTGTTCTATTTTTAGATTAAACTGTGTATTCTTGCCAACTTTCATTGCAATATCGTAATTCCCAATATAGTTATAATAGAAACCCTTGTAGAGGTATGGTACCGAGTACCCCAGTCTAAAAATAGAACAAGGGGACATTTTTCGGGAGAGCTCTGCATCCTATCTTTTTCAGCGTATCAAACTGTGTATTCTTGCCAAGTTTCATGCTTGTATCATATTTTGCACAATTCACCAATATTTCAGAGCTAAAAGCCCAATTTCGTCACGAAAACAAATTCCATTTACTATATTTTAAGAATCATTTGTCGTAACAATCGAACTCTGCGGGCATTCAATTATCCAACTGCAATTCGACATCTAATAATAGGGATATCTGCAATATATTAGTATTCATTGCTATCTGATGAATGCATAAAGCATGAAACTTTAAGTCACAGCACAAACTTGTTTTCTTGTCTAATTATTTATGTATTATATATAATTTTCGCTCGTATCGCATCCATTAATGTTTGATAGATGCAAAAAACACACGAAAACGTTCCTTATTTATCTAGCGAAATCCTTAGATACTTTTTAATTTGATATTCAAAGTGAAATATAACAAATTTTCAGGTTGAAAAAAGTCTGGTTAGTCTTGTTGATCTTTCTTGGTATGCTCGGGACCCCCTAAAAAGCCTTTCTTCGTCTGACACTCCTCAGAGTATAAACGTCAGACACAGACCGAAACATTTCATAAAGACAGAATTTATACTTAGATGCGGATCGAAATGAATCAATCAGAGAGTGAAGCCAAACTGGCATTGTGTTTTAAATACTAACAAAGTTAAAATGCTACAGTCAGACTGCATTTCTATCTTCTCAATCTGTGAAAAAGATAGGTCCTTTCTTTTAGCTGCTTTTATTGCCGTAGATATTTCATTATGTTAAAACAATCTGACGTTTTAATCTGTACAGTGCAGCAATCACAATGGGCAAAAAACATCAAGAACCACATTTAAAATATGATCCAAAAGCTAATATGTGTCTTCGCATCGCGCACATTTCCAATCTTTCTTGGTTACGTTGTCGTTTCCTTGGGGCAAACTTCAAACCTTAAATTCTGCATACCTTCAACTGAAATGAAGCATCCTCAGCAGTGAATCTACTGAATGGGTAAACGAAAAGACTCATAAAAGTGCCCGTCTTGCACTTACACGCATACTCAATGCTTAACTACTGTTGGGTTTCCCAGTTACTTAAGAGTTAGAGCCACAACCTTAACTGCGTAGTAAAAATTCTTGATATTCATTGGTCAAAAATATATTTTCGTATTTTGCATCTGTAACGTGGATTGGTCGATCAATTTATATTTTCTTGCAGAATTCTATAATTATAAGGGACTCATTTAATCAGTAAGCTTTCCAATGTGAACTAGATCTCGCAATGTATCGTTAGTTCTAAGGAATTTAAGTTTTAGTTATTGCAGTTACATATCAAATTCAATTGGATTCTTTCTTTCGAAGTTTTCTCGGTCACTCGCAATCAAAGAATGAAGGAGAATTGATATCCTCAATAACGACAATTGAATTATAGCTTAAAAGTTCGTGACATGCTGATCAAAGCAAGGCACACCAATAGATTCAAGAAACGCGGTAACTCTTAACAGAAGTGAGAGACAAGCTTTAGGTGGTGCGCAAATTTACAAAAGCTGATTGTAATTTAATTACCTGACTGAGTCTTTGAATTTAAGAATAGGGACTTTTGCTCTGATGACTTGCATGTCTTTGATGTAGGCTTGATAAGAAAGAGAAAAAATTCACCAGAAAACAAAGTATTTGAATAGATATCAACAAAGATACCTGTTCAATAAGAACGGAAAGTTTTTGTTGAGAAGGGAGAAAACACTTCAATACCAACCTCGTTGTCAGGGATATTTAGGCGAGCCATGAATTCCCCATGTTACCTACCCCACCATTCGTGGGCGATTATGATAATTTAAGCAATGAATTATACATAATTATGTGATCCTAGCCCCGCCGCTCATTGAATAAATTTGACACGGCGCGAAATAATTTAAGTCTCAAGTATGAAAATTTAAGGTAGAGTCATAAATACATATTTATCTGTTCAAACGTTAATTCTAATGTATCTTGTGTTATTCTGCTTCTTCTCGACAACAATGACGTCATCAAATAAATATGACGTCTTATCTAAAAATTTGAAATTTAACAAAATAAAAAAACTTACATATCATTCGAAAACTCAGGATGTATAGATTGCATATATGATTTTAGTTCCGCGCCGTAAAATGACCCAGCATTTTAAAGCGGTTCAAAATACATATTTTACATGTCGATGACGTAAGCAAAAAAGTCTCCATGGTCGATTTAGTCACAATGTGCAAGAAAATTTGAGGTTAGCCTTTGAGCCAGTTTTTAAGAAAAAGTCCTGCTTTAAGCCCTTTTACCTTCTCGCGTAGCTAATTGGCAACAGAAGATTCAATCTGCTTTATGTGTTTTTGCAAACAGTAACAAAGAGCAACCGACAAAATGGCGGCATTCATCTCTTCGTTGAAGTTCCTTAGCATTTTCTCACATCTCACATCAGACAGAATTTGTGGCCTATGTGGGAAATCGAAAATCTTCTTTTTTTTGAAATTAGCTCTTTAGGGGCCTGTTCATATGAGGTGGGA
>JACTAT010000355.1:165987-220140 GCA_014526335.1 Chrysaora quinquecirrha | reverse complement strand
TTAAATCTAACGACAGTAGATATTTGTTAATCAATGAAGAATGATGATTTTTGTACTTCATGAACATAGCTATCTCAATGCTAACATCCCATCGAATTTCGACATAGATAAGTTAGAGCAGTAGAACACCGGAAAATGACAAAAAGAGCAAAGTCAGTTCACAAAATTGTACAAAGATCACATAGCAGTTAGTCTTAACACTTATATTTTTCTTACATAACAGAGTGGCTTGAGGACTAACCAAGGTCCTTTTTACATATGGTGGACCAGCTCACCTCCGTGGGTTGGCTCACATGAGTGAGATCTGTGGGTTTATCATTTTCCTTGCTAATCTACTGTACAGCAGCGTTTAAATGAAAGGTGGGCCGTGAGATCTGCGAGAATAAGCCTAAACATACGTGTTAGGTGAGATGAGAATTTTCCAAATAAACGGAGTCAGATGGGCTGGCTTGCTCAGGTTGGTTAAAAATAACGCTTATGCGCATGCGCATGTAGAATAAAGCAACATGGCCTCACATCTATAATTTACACTAAGTGTAAATTGTAACTTTCCCATGTAAATTACATGTGGTGTAATTTATATCTGCATTTTTATCCATTGTTAAAACTGAGGCCAGGCAGAGGCTACGGGTAAAGGTTACGGCAGAGGCCGCAAGGGCCTTCTTGGGCTTGTGGGCTTGTGGACGCCATACCCTTAGCCTAAGCAGAGTGCTGTGTCATCATGATTCTTATAAAGTTTCGAGGTAGCTAGTTTCGTTCTATTTGTAATCTGAATTGTATTGTAGTATACCAAAGCAAGAAATATCACACAGTAATCCTCAAACTGCAACTCGAGCCTCAAAGAGCACAGGCTTACAACTAGAAAATGCAACAAATGAGGTTTTGTTATGGCAGACAAGGACCCTAAATCTCAAGGTGCAGGGCGGCAGCAGGGGAAGGAAAAACCAACAAGGAAGAGGGATTCTTCAGGTTTGAGTTTGAGACATCTTAATCGAGAATAGTCACTTTCACTCTCACTTAATATTGTATCCCCTATTATGAATAGATTCTTTTTTGATTTACTAAACTAAAACAGCAGCAAAGTCCTGAATGGGGACTCCAAAAATGTTGGTAAATTGGGCGGGGAGACTCCAAAATTCATTTTTTAGGTAGTCTACGATTTACATCATAAGAAGGTATAATATTCAGGACAGTTGTTCAGGCTACTTTTTTCAGTATCGAATTTGAGCAAAGTTGTTTCTTGGGTCAGGAAACATGATTTATTTTCCAGCCATTTACAAAGATGCAGGTGTCACAATCACAGTCTTGCTAAGTATTTATAGTATATTATTCAGAATTTATATTTTTGCGTTTTTTTATAATTTTTAAGAACAGCCTTTATAAGTATTAGCAGGCTGAAGTTTGGGTCAAACTTTTTTGCTATCTCTGAAACTATTTGAGATACGCAAAAGCGAAATTCACCAGGGCAAAGCTCTTCCCTGGAAAGGCATTTTCAACATGTTTCTTGAGGTGCCCGCTTAGTGAAAATCGCTTCGAAGTTAGGAAACAGGCAGGCTGAAATCGTAGCCAGGTGTTCTCATAAACAAAAATGTGTATTAGTAGCTTAATTACGTAGCTAATATGCTAATATTTAGGCAGCTACTTGAGAAATTATCATAAGAACTCTCATACATAGAAGCTAGCTACTGCCTGAGACAAAAAGGGTTCCGTATGTTTAACTGGCAAAATTCAGAAACTGTGACAAAATTATTTTTAACCTGTGCATGTTTATTCTAAATATATAGGAGAACCCCTGGGCCCCACTCCTTTCTTTATAAACAACAATACTTTTGTTTGAATTTTTCATGTAAAATTGCTTGTTCCTTGATATATATTCTATTTCCAATCATTCTTAAACTTTCTTTTAGCATCAAAGTCCAAAGTGAAAGAGAGTGGCACAGTTGATGAGATTCTGCAGCAGCTTGATTATTTGACCAAAAGTTACGAGTCAACTGCAAAAGTAAAAGCTCAACTCAATCTCAGAGGAAGCAGTATAAAAGCATGTTTTCCATTATGGGTCTGTTGATGCAAACACAGGCAGGCGAAAAGTCCATTGCCCAAGAAAAATTGTGACTGGAGGATTGAGAAAAGTCAGGATGGCTGTAGAAGTCAAGATAATGGTAACTCACTTTATTCCTCTATCTCTATCTGAAAGAAGCAGGGCTTGCCAATATTTCTGCCTATTTGATATATAGATGTAGGAAACTTCAAGGAAACTTCAGGAAACTCAATTTCACTATTTTTATAAACAATAAAAAACCATTGATAAACAAATAAACAATGCATTCTTGAGGAGGGGTGTTTGGGGGTCTGGATAAGAAATGAAGAGGACCAACAATTTTTCAGTTTGGCAGCTTTTTACAAATAACAGTCATCAAGAAATGTCATAGCCATTAAACAAATTCACCTTCAACACTGTTTAACAAAGTTGCATATTCATGATCTTGTCAAGAAAAAGCTTATGGTCCTTTTATAGATAGTCTATATTGTGAAGCTTCAGACCAACCTGATTCGGCTGACACTGAGATGTTCTCATTTGATAATACTGAGTCTGATGATGATGAAAATGGTTTGTGTTTTTTTGATTGCTTGAATAATACCTCTTCTTTCTAAGATACTTATAGATTATTACTTTGAGTGCTTTTCATTTCACACAATAATGAAAAGATTTATATATTAGTTGAATCATGCATATCCAAACTTAAGTTTGGTATGATTGTTGGATTTTCTCTGGCCTTTTGTCAATTTTAATTTTTTAAGCCCCGAAGGCAAAGACCAATGTTGATGTTTTTCAGATAAAATGTTTTTTGTCATTTTTCAGACCAATGGACTCTAAACTTGCATTCTTTTTGAACTACCTCACACATCTTATTTTGTAAATTTTTGTGGAACACAGTTCGCATTTCATATATTAAACAACTTTGCCTGTTTTTTTTTACCAATTAGATTTATATGATGTTCTTCAAAGCTGCGACCCACTCATAGATGCCATTGAATCAACAACTGCAAAGGCAAAAAAAAAGCGGACTTGGTACCAAAGAGCACAATCTTCACAAACAAGATGGGAAAATGTCAGGGGAGAAGTTCTTAATACAAGTATATTGTCACAGCAGATACCTGATAACAGCTTATGCTCTGTGTGCAATGAAAACTGCGGTGTGATAGTTTGCAAGCAATGTCGAAAGTATCAGTATCTTTGCTGTTTTTGTGATGATAAGATACATTCATCTCACCCTTTACATGATAGGCTGGTTTATGCAGAAAATCAGTTGCAGAATTTAGCACCTTGTCAAGGGATTACAGATGGCATGAAAATAATTGATATTAGTATGCAAATATGAGTTATATGAAATTTTATTCTTTTGTCTACTGTTTATTGAAATTCCAGTTATGTTATGTGCAGTGTTCAGACTTTACATAAAATATTACTAGGGAGAGCTTGGTACCTTTGTTTTGAAAGTTTAACAAAATTAGATTTGTAAATCACTTGACAGTAGCTGAAAATCTTAGTTATCCAGTTTTCTGAATAAATCCCATTTTATATCATAAGTGATGGCTTAGCTAGAGAGTGCACATATTAATTTTCCCGATTGTAAAGTTTGCACTTGTTAGTACTTATAATGAATGGAAGTATGTTTATTTGAATAATGGTAACATATAAACTTAATTTAAAAATATTCATGTTATATTTCAGCTCGCTTTCCAGAACTAATGTTGCCAACACACTGTGACAATTGTTGTAGTAGAGGAAAATGGGAAAGAACTCGCAACAACCAAGAATGCATTGTAGTTACAACTTTAGGTACGTTTCAGCCAATATTAGAAATAAATATGATACACTTAGCAGTTATAACAAGCATAGCATGTTTTGCTGATAACTTGTGTGTGACAAAAAATAAGAGCAGTAAAAGTAGGGCAAGCCACAAATAGTCAATGCATTGATTGCACTTTGCTTTGCAAAATAAATAAGTCAATTAGCTCTTGTTTTCCTTGTTGTTAATATGATTCTTAAGAAATATGACCTACCTACCAATTGTATTTTTAAAATTCTTGTCTGTGTTTGTTCAATACTTTCCAAACTGGACTACCAAAGCTAAATCTTGACAACAGAAGTATTTTCCAAACAAAACAGGAAGTAAAACATGCTAGGATTTGAGATATTTATTAAAGGATTAACAGAGTTTTAGACTATTAGTAATATTCAATGTAAAATTTGTTCATGTTTCAGGAAGGTTTGACCTCTGCAAATTCACTATAGAATGTTTGCAATGTGGATATACAAAGGATCCATTTAAAGATATTTCAATAATAATTGGCTCACACTTTTGGCCTGGAACTGTTGATACAGTGACTTACCTTTTTGATGAAGATCTGTTTCAATGCTGGGACCACTACCATTTGTGGATGCCTGGCTCCTCAGAGAATGGGTTCATAGAGAGCTTACAAGATTTGTCACTTGCAAATGGCAGAGTAAGTTCAATAGAATATCTGAGAATATAATCCCTCTAGTTGTCATTTACAGATGTTTGTACTTTATAACCACTACCTGTGATAATGAGAAGGAATCATGATGAAACATCAAGAGTGAGATCATACAAAAGATTTTCTATTCTCTTCCCATATCCAAATATTCTTAATAACAAAAAGATGCTGTTGATTCCATAAATTGCCTCTTCTGTTAAGAAAGGAGATTCTTGTTGTGAATAACTCACTCCTGAATAAGCTGGCCATTTTCAAGCTGTTGATGAATTTTGATGAGTAGCAGACAATAGCAATCTGCTGCAAAAAGGAAAAAGCCAACATAGCTTGAATACATAATTATCAAACCTTTTAAAAATTAAAACCAAGGCCTCTTATGTCTCTTGAATAATTTATGAGGAATTGCAAGGTCTGTCACTCTTTAAGAGGACTTTAAAAGTCCAGGGGACTTAATCTGTCCATGGGATGTCATTCTGTATTTTAGTTTTTTGTAAAAAATTTCTTCTTTGTAAATATATTTCAATAATTTATTTTTTGCTAATGTTTGCATAGTTTAACATGTTCTTTTTATCTAATAGGTTGGCATTATTCAAAGAGAAGCCTTTTCAAATTCTTTTAAAGAGTACAAGTATTTACAGTATGAGCTAAATACTATAAGAAAAATTGACATGTTTACCTGTCCTTCTTGCCATGTCAATCAACATGCTGCAATATTTGATGGGAACATGAAAACCTATCGCTATAAAAGTGCTGGTCGGTGAGTTGTCTGACAATTATTTTGAGTAGATTGTATGATTGTTTAGCTCATCCATAATGCTATGACAAATGATATATCAAGCCTCTCTGTTTGTGGCTTGGAATCACTGTCGTGCCTCAACTCCAACCTCATTTGCTCTAGGTGGACGATTGAATTACAATTCAACACAATGGTTCAAGAAAACCCATTCATTGTTCTGACCTGTGTCATAGGAATTGTATTGATCGGACAAACAAAATATCTAGTATCAGTGCATTTTGAAAGTGTTTTCCTGACATTGTTGCCCATCTGACCTGACAAGGAGGGCAATTCAACTGGCCACCTGCTACAATGTTTTTACGGCCAGGAGTGTTATATTTTCTGAGTTTTAGGCATATTAGGTCATAAAATGCTAATTTTAGATCATTGTCTAAAAGACAGTAAAAACTCTGTGTTAATTTGTTGCCGATATACATTTGATTCTTTTAGGAGAATGCGGCAGTCTTACTATGGGGAAAATTTTATTTGTGATAACAGCCATGTGAATGATTTGGTAAATGATGTCTACAAAGGCTCAAGATCAAAGTACAAGGTAAGTACATCTGCTGGTCTTTTCTCATAACTTTGAGGTTTTGAAACTGAATTGCATGAGTTCTTGAGCAATTGAATTATGCAGATTTTGGGGGAATGGTTTTGATGGTCTGTATGATTATTTGCCTCTTTGCTTTCCAAAGCCTGAATTATGTCCACCTTTTGAGATTGCAGACCGTGAAAAGTTAGTGAAGTATTAGCAGAAGAAAAAATTTTAGTATAAACTGGATTTAATATAATTCCTTATAATCTACTCCCTGATAAAGTGTTTGTTTATAATGTCCTTCTCATATGAAGTGTTTGTTTATAAGTCCTTCTGATCATAAGTTCTATTTAATAGCATTTCCTCATAACATACCAACTCTAAAATCTAATGGTCCCTTCAATCATGTTATAAAGGGGATACATTTTTGTGTTTGATTTAAATGGAAGAAATAGCCGACTCTTGTTTTGATCCCTCTCATGGCATATATTTCCTTTTGAACAGCTAACATAAAATGGATATAATTAACAAGGATAACATTGTATGCTGAAAATGCTGTTACTGTCACCAAACTGCAACTACTGGTTACAGGAATTTTTTGTAGACTTTCTTCTTGGAATCTTGTTTATTTAAAGGATGAAAAGAAATTGTTTTGGACTCATATTTGGCAATGTTAGTATCCCTAAAGTTATTATCTTTAAATTTCAGGATGATGATGGAAGTTTATGTGGTTCGTCTCAGTGGCAAGCTGCTAGAAACACCTTTGTAGGTGGTGGCAAACGAGATGAGACTGGTCTTGAAGTTGTCAGCTGCAGACACTGTCTTGCACAAAAGGCTGTGAACATGTTTCGAGGAGAGATATTTGGCTACGCTTATTATTTGCAGAAAAATTACCATTCAAATTCCAAGTTTTATTTCAGTGATGTAGCCTGTAGATATTGGAAGTGGCTGTCAAAAGTTGATTATGAGCTGTCTTTGCAACAAATTCCGGCTATTGGAATGTTTCATGTTAAAGGGCATCCTCCAGCTTGCGAGGTTCCTTTTGTATTTTACGAAAAATTTATAACTAGTTTAAAGGGAATCAACACCCATAAATTTGGCATATGCCCAATCTTTTTATCGCTGATAACGTCTTTGTCTTTTCTAATGAACAGTCTTTTTGCAGAGTACAATCATGACTTATATTAATTGCATTGTGAATTCAAAGCAATTCCGTACGCTATTTAAGTCATCAGAAATTAAATGTGGCAGTAGCTCACCGCAATAAGTAGTAAAAGTCAAACGGGTTGCTACATTTGCTTAAATTGATCTTCAGGACGGCCTTGTTCTTCATTTATTAAAATGCCTGCAACTTCAGATTCATTTTCTAAGGTAGGCCTTCGTGTACCACTAAATTTATGATGCCCAATTAACTGGTGTTGATTCCCTTTCATATGGCATTTCTGTCCTGATGAATTCAATAAAACTATAATGTGACAGTCCTGCTGCTAAATCGCGGGTGAATTTAGAGCTGTTTTCTCTCTGCCGTTTTAAATTGCCAACCTTTACTATAAGCTCTTTGTTCAGTTGAAATAACAAATTTGGAAAAAAACCATATTTCCTAATAGTGAAATGTTCATCGTGCATGTAGTGGTACATGAAGACCTTCCTTTGAAAATGAATCTGAAGTTTGAGGCATTTAGTAAATACATTTAGTAATACATGAATGAAGAACAAGGCCGTCCTGAATATCAATTTAAGCAAGCGTGGCAATCAACTTAACTTTCTACTGCTTAATGCGGTGATCTAATGCCACATTTAATTTCTGATGACTTAAATGACATTTGTCTCCAATTACAATGAAATATGACTTTACGATATATAAGGCCTTATGAATGCAAAACTAATGTAGATGAAATTTACTTATTATGCTTAATTTTCTTTTTTAAGGTCTTGTATGGGGGGATGTGGAAGGAAGGAAGTGGCTACACAATTGGCGAAGAAGATGAGCAGATATTTAGCTACCTTTCTAGAACAGGAGTCACAACAAAGCACATGAAACCGGAATGTGAGTTGCATGTGTTATTAGATACCGACAAGATTGCATGAGGCTCTAGTCAAATATATAGCAGAATTTAAGTGGTTGCTAAGAAATTTTGTGTAAAAAAGCAGTCGATCGTGATCAAATCCTTCGTGACACAAGCATTTTCCAAAATGTGAATTGATTATCTATAATTTGTACATGCTGCTCCATCTTAAAACCTTGTCCCGGTAGTTATGTTCGTTTTATGTTGCTTTGAATGGATAGGCCTTGAGAACATTATATGATTTCTCTAACAGATCGTGAAGAATCTATAACAGAATTTGCCATGTTCTGGAACAGACGAAAATTTTAAATCTGGCAAAAAGTCTGCAAAAGCGTTTAATGATGGTTTGTTTTTTTGATAATTGTTTGCGAATGTCTTTATAAGCTAAATAATTTGTGTAAAAAACAATCTATACATCTATACATTCATGATTATATGATGATGTGTTATTTATGCTTAACTGTATGAGATATATTGAATTTTTGGAATATGTAATATGTTTTGAGAACCACTAAGGTATTGGTGGTTAATCATAAGTTAAAATCTTTTGTCATTTTATTTCTCTTTTTCTCGGCTTGAGCTCAAACATAAGAGTATATTTATTCTAATGTAGAATAATGACATTTATTAATACCTTTGTCAGCCTCGTGTAAATGTATAAGCATTTACTCACTTTTAGGTAAAGACCAAGCTACATTCTCTAAAAGAAGAATTTAATAGGAAGACAACTGGTCTTTCCCCGTGTGTCACCCAAAAACAATAGCAGAATGGAAAAATCGGCGATAACTCATGCTCAAGGTTTAATTTACTGACTTAACCATTCTAAATTAAAACAACCGGTACCTTCAGCATCAGTTTTTAAATGTCATACAGGTAAAGTACAAAGGAGTGAAAAAATGAAACTGCTTTTCATCAAAGTCAACATTGTATCAACGCAAACCAATGGAGATGAAGATCACATGGACTTTTGTTTGCCTTTGACTGTTTAGTGAATTGAAATATGTTTTTGCAGAGAGTTATAGCTTTAAATAGAAATGCGAGATCATTCACTGACTTAAGTGACATAATGCCATTCTGTTCTATTTTGCAGTATCTCAAAATGCATTAATGTCATTGGAAATTTCGCCCATCGAAGAATATATGCTGCTTATAATGACGCTGAAAGACCTTCAGAAACTCCCAGAAGAAGGACATTATGTTTTGAATATTCAAAGTCTAACCCAGCTGTCTTTGAAGTCATTGGATTTGAAAATCTTGTCAAAGCCAGTTGAAACTCTGCTGGAGAGATTTATTTCTCTCAACAGAAAGCTCCTTGCAAAAATACATCTTGCGGCATTGTGTCTGGTTTTGAAGACGAGGCTTTGAAACTTAGACAAAAATCCTATGTGCACAGCAGCAAAAAATTGAAGCTTTATTTTATTCAAATCTGCACATCTCCAACAATATAGGACGTCTAACGGGTATTTATTTCATTTTGAGTTAAAAGGTTACCTTGACTGTTTTAGAGCTATTTGCAACTTGATAATCTGTTATTGCATTGTGTTGTTTTTCTGTTTAATAAGATTGCTAACTTATACCAAAGACGTGAGCCACATATTGGTGAAGAATGGTTTTGATGCAGGTTGAAAAAAATATTGCTCTTTTCAATGAGTAAAGTAAACATAGTAAGCATTTCTACAGGTAGCATTCATGTTAATGTTTGTCTTAAAAATAACTCTTGTTGGCTATTTCGTTTTCCTTCTAGATACTTGTAAAAAGAGAAGACAGCTTCGGCTTAAAGTAGCTCGCCAAAAAGAAAAACTTAGAAAGCTCGCCCAAGATTACAATGATAATATTACTGGTTCAAATGACAAGGAAATGCGGGCCTATCCAGTTGTTGACGTGTCATCAATTAATCAAGGAAACTTTCCATGGGTAATTCAGCAGACATCAAGCGTTGGAGGTGTGGTCATCAATTATCTAATTTTGTTATTCACATAGTCTTCGAACTTAAGTTACTGAACTTCATATCCAAAATGTGAATAAATGTACTATAGTCCGTATTTTGCTAATGGTTATCAGGAAAAGAAAATGAAATTATGGTTTCTTGGGTCTGTTCGCGTAAAATAAAATACAACTGCATGTGCAATCTTTGAATTTGTCTTAAATTACATTACAGTTATTCTGGTTGCTCTTTGATATTTCATTCAAACCATTTTATAACAGTTCCACAATTCCAATTGCTAACTTTTCTGTGGAAAAGAAATTTTAGAGAATATCACTGTGTCATTCAAATTTTGGCTCTAGCAATGTATGCCTTTTTGTATTATCTGGATCGTTGACTTTCCCTTTCTCCCTTTGTCAGTAAATTCGCAACTGAAGCAAGCTGTTCTCGTCATTGCAATAAGCATAAATCGACTTCAAGAGGAAAAGGTCATAATTGCAGAGGAGATGAAGAGCTATTTGAAGTTTTACATGGACATAAACGTTCCAGCGCTTCAAAAAGATATCCAAACACTTCAAGGTTATATACCATTTCTGATTTCGTTGTTTACTGAGTCTTATTCTATTTTACTTATTCTTTTTCATGATGTTTGGAAATTGTATGAGAATTGTTTTAATGTTTTAATGATGAAGATGATGAAGATAATGATGATGATAACAATTTCCATGATGTTGATGACGATTATGATGTTGACTATTGTCCTTCGGACATTGCGATAGCGTTGCTATTTTTTTCAAGAAAGCTTCGAGTCAACAACCTAGCTTGTTCTGGATTAAGTTCTTCAATTTTGCAATGAGAATTTTTTTTATTTGTAGAATCAGAAAGTGAGTGTCTCTGTCGGAAGACAACAACAGAAGAGGTAAGTTTGTTTTTACTGCCTTATTTGGAATTTTCTGGTCCAATAATAGCATTTGTCAAGTTCTGAAAAGGTTGTGGGAATTCTAGCTGCCTGAGCCCCAGTGTTACCAAAATTCCAAATAAGTCTATTGCTGAACAGACATCTTTGTGAAAACACAGATTGTGGTTACGTTTATGTTTTGTTTTTGTCCCTATGTAGCTACCTCTTTGTATCATTAGAGTTGGCACTTAGTTTTTTTACAACTTCCTAAAATGTCCTCGAAATGCCTATAGATCATTCCAGTCTCTCGGACTTGCGGTAAAGCGTACAAAATTGTTCACTTCCTCTTCTTACCTTGTGTGTATTTGCTTTCAGAATTGTCATTATTTGTTTTATAGCAGACGTTTTAGTAAGTTGTTATTAGACATTATATGATTGTTGTGATAGTTTAAAATACGTTTATTTTAGGTTTTGAAGCTGTGCAGTAGTTGTGAAGTAAGTCGAGGAAAACGATCGCTTTTACTACAAGGCATCAGCTACTGTGTCGAACAAGTTAGGAGAGGACAACGCTGGTTTATTGGTTCCTTAAATGATGAAAGACCTAAAAACTTGTGCGAAGATACGACTGATTTCCTCAAAAATGACATAGATTCTCCTGAACTTGATGATGGGGAAGATTCAGATGATGAGGCTGATGATCTTGAGGAATATCAGGATGAAAACACCGTTGCCGTTTTGGAACAACTTTCAGATCTCAACTTTGAATTGCCCAGATTAGAAATGTATCAACAAGAAGGAGTATACCTCGCATTGTTTCCCGCAGAAGTCGCCCAGTCAACATTTAGAGGCCGCAACGGAAGCAATGCTTGCATTTTCATTAATTTGCTTTTTGCAAATACTTTTAAGCAACTTGCTTACAAGATCGACGACACCAGTGAACTATCATCAAAAATGATCGCTCTTATCTATAGCAGCATTGCTTCTGGAAACCGAATATATGATGAATATAATGATGCAGGTGAAAATTTTGCTTTACCCAATGTAGAAGAGGTCTGCGATCACTTGTCACGGGAGGATGTTGTTCCTGTTATTGAAGATATCTTTGACATCTTTCCTGCAAGCGAATCCGCTGAAAATACTCTTGAAAGGGCAGTTGAAGGTGCCCGTAACGAGGCTCGTTACATTAATTGCCTGTATATTGTTGAGGGCAGGAGCTCAATTTTTTCAATAGACCCAAATGGTGGCATTTTCTTTTTTGACTCGCATCAACATAACAGTGAAGGGACATTGGTATGCTGGACAAAGATAAAAAGTGTTCAAGAAATGCGTACTTTAATGGCTAACTACTTTCAAAACGTTAATGCACTTGGTAATATTGCAATAGTATCGTTTTATTAATTTTGGTAAACAGTTTTGTTTCGTAACTCTCTTTTTTACTCATTAATCTTGTTTTAGTATCATAGAATATGCTTAATGATACAGTTGACATCCGCTATCTCGACTGCCCGCTATCTCGAACATTCGCTATCTCGAACGATTTTCCATTTCCCCTTTTTTGGTATAAGAGTTTGTATAGAAAAATCATCCGCTATGTCGAACCCCATTATTTCGAACATTCGCTATCTCGAACAAATTTCAGTTTACCTTAAGAGTTCGAGATAGCGGATGTCAACTGTGTAATAATTAACATACATTAACTCGAACATTCGCCATTAGACCTCTGTTTTACAGGGGATAACTTATACAGGGTGTGCCACTTTCAGTCGCATAGGGAATCCCCACCGACCAATTAGCAACTGATTCAACTTTAAATTATACGGACACAACCAAGAAATGTGAACTGTTAACCAAAAATCTTCGAGGTGACAGATGTAACATTCTCATTTTAGTAGTTCTTCCTTGCAAACGCCTCGGTTTTAGTTTCAAATGTTAAATGAAGATAAGCTGAGTAGAATTATTTGCGGAAAATGTACTATTTCTTGATTGCTTTTGATAAGTCTGATGTTTTTTGTGTCTTGTACTATTTGCATTTGTTCTTAATGACTCCAATCTTCTGTGGTGTTCTGAAGAACATTCATTACTGATTACTGACATGGGCCCTCTGCATCCGCTCTTAATGGCTTAAAGAACATAGCTACGTACTAACATTAACGCTCTGCATTCGTTCTTAATGACTACAAGCTTCGGTGGTGGTCTAAAGAGCGTAGCTACGTACTAACATTGACGCTCTACATTCGTTCTTAATGACTACAAGCTTCGGTGGTGGTCTAAAGAACGTACCTACGTTCTAACATTGACGCTCTACATTCGTTCTTAATGACTACAAGCTTCGGTGGTGGTCTAAAGAGCGTAGCTACGTACTAACGCTCTACATTCGTTCTTAATGACTACAAGCTTCGGTGGTGGTCTAAAGAACATAGCCACGTACTAACATTGACGCTCTACATTCGTTCTTAATGACTACAAGCTTTCGGTAGTGGTCTAAAAAGCATGCATAATTACATGGACTCATACCATCCACCATACCCGGGCAGTATTTGCAGAAAAACCTTAAAATTCGGCGCAAATCATTGCGAAATTGAATTGGAGAAAGTCCGGGCTTTCACAAACTGACAAACATGTGTTAAGTCTAAAGCCCACTAACTCCAATGTTTTTGCATACAATAGCCAATACCAGTTTTTGCATACAATAGCGCACGTTGTTTCTCGCAAACCCGAGGGGCAAAATTGGCTGAAACTGACACCCGTTAAATTTAAAAGCCCCGCGTGAAATAGGCGCTATTAAAATTCGGCTTCAGTTGTTTGAAAAGAGAGCATCTCAAACGAATTAAGAACAGCAGCAATAATAATTATTATAATAAGCATTGATAATAATCCACCAACTAATCCCCCCTCCCCGCAAAATAAGGCTCCTCCTAAGGCTCCTGTATGCGTTCTAACAGTATTGACCAGGGGCAAAACTAGAGTGTTTTGGTTGGGGGGTGGTGTATTCATGACTGCCCTGCGAAATGGGGTTAATGCCCTGCCAATTTTTTTTGCAATGCATTAGGAAACCATCAGTTAAAAACATTAAAACAACTGCTACTAAAGTAAACCCTGTACACAACGAATAAAAGTTTGTCGGTCTCTTGAATTTCCACAAGGAATCTTTTTTATTCAAAATTACCGACTACCATTTCAGTCTAGGGTGGATGTGCCTCCTTCCCTCGCTCTCGGGACAACGACGCCCCTGGGCAGCTGACTTGTTATTCAGTTACCTTTTTTTTCTAAGCTTGGTTCTATGACTTTTTAGTTGCTTACAGTAATTCAATTGAACCCTTAAGTTGCTAGAGATCAGTTCAGCCCTAGTTGCTATTTGAGCGGTTTCTTATTAAAAAGAAAGTGTACTGAGTAATTGAAATTTCTGAAAATAACAGAGAGTTCACTGGCAGTGTTTTAAGTTTTATGAAGGTACATATCGCAAAACTATTCAAAAACGTAATGGGTGCGGTCCTGGGGGGTACTTAATATTATTTGAGTACTGGGGACGTGTCGTCCAAAAGGGTATCGTTTTTCATGATTTTGGTAAAAATATGGGTGTTAATTTTCTAAAATTCGGTGAAGATAAGGGTATTGAATTCTCGAAAATCGGTATCAACTTGCTGAAAAACGGACTAACTTTCGTTTGTTTTCATTTTATTGATGAAGTTCGATTCGAACTGACAAATTACAAGACGTTTTAGCAGATAAAATAATAGTGTATAAGTTATTATTTTCGTATAATTATGGATATATATTTTAAGGAATATGGTAGAAATTTCGGGTTGGCATTTTGTTGATCGGATGGCACGTCCATATAGTCAGGTCGCTACGGGACAGAAACAAGGGGTCAGACTGCAAAATCGGTGGGCAATGCAAAAAATGGTTTAAAACAAGTGCAAGAGCTTGTAGATGACAAATCAACTTGTTGGACATCACCAAATTACTTGTGAGGGGAACCCAGCAGCATTTTATGCTTTCCCATACAGTTTTTCATTTACTTCAAAATCTTGAAAATGACCGAAATCCAAAATCATTGCATGAAAAATTTAAAACTACTGCCAGAAAACGCTTATTGAGTGCATTCGAAAGAGACCTTGTTTGTTGAATTTGAGCTCATCTAACAAGAGTAATAGAGAAGTGAACTTTGAGTGCCCCCTGCAATTTTGCACGAGCGAGAAATTTATCGTGCTTCCAGGGGGCACTCAAATTTCACCAATCAATATCTTGGGAGGAGAATGACCGAATTTCAAAACAACATGTGTTCTTAAAGTACTCTGCAAGCACTTTCTGACTGTTGTTTTCGATTTTCATGCAGTGATTTTGAATTTGTGCCATTTTCAAGGTTTCGAAGAATATAGAAAAGTATACGGGAAAAGCACAAAATGCTGCCGGATTACACCCATAAGTAATTTGGAGAGATCCAACAAGTTGATTTGTCATCTACAAGCTTCTGCACTTGTTGTAAATCATTTTTTGCATTGCCCACAGATTTTGCATGCTGCATTTACCATAGCGCCCTGACTACTATATGAAACTTAATCAAGTAGCCCCCGGGGTATGGTGTGGGGGTTAAATTAGTTAAAAGCTCAAGAAGTCAAAGCAAAGCAAAAAAGATGCAGATGGGTAGCCAGAATACCCACGACTGGTTTACGAGGGTATTCAGTTTCGAGCAAAACTTATAGATGACAGCAACAACACAACAAGAAACAATGATGACATCAATTTCATCATTTGAAATCAACTGCTCATGTTTGTAGTTAATTACTCCATATAATCGACTCTAAAGATTCTTCGAAGCTTTGTGATCTGTGCTCTCCCTACAAAATAGTAGCCACAACACATCTGCAACTGCCGTATCACACAATAGCAAGACAGAAGCACAGAAAAGGGAATGTCTCGTATGAGCACCTACTCTCTACTTCTACAGAAGACTCGAATAGTAAATGTGGTCATATAAATCTCCTGTAGTGAATTTCCTCACATAATCCATCAAAGGGGTGAAAACTGGGGAATAATTTAAAAAGGGTCTCCCCGCGAGATGTGCTTCATTTTTTGAAATCCCAAAGACGGGACAAAATTTTTATAATGCAAATAAGCTGTGGAAGCTCAGTATCCTCAGCTATGGATATTATTTATATTAGACTTTACACGCTTTTTTTTTATAAGGAACCACTTTATAAGGAATACATGTAGAAGGCCCGAAAATTTAAAGAACTTATACTACTAGAGAGAAAATAACTAAAGAACTTTTTATTGTTGAATAGTTTTATCACTGCAAATAATCAAGAATTAGAAAGCCGGTTCCATTCATTTGCAGTCGAAAATCACATAAATTGTACGTTAAGCATGTATCAAACGTTTCGTTGAGTAGTCTCGAGCTTTTCTCACATGCAAGTGTCTCTCTTTTATTGTTAAGACCACTGTATGTGCAGCTAAAATTAAGGAACTATTAAGGAACTTTTTGAACTAAAATTGCCTCAAAAGAGGTCCAAAAATAAGGAACTTTAAGAACTAGGCCTTGAGGTAGGTTCCTTATAAAAAAAAAGCGTGTACAAGGCTTCCATCACTGTATGTTGAGAGGGCTGCTGAGTGGGAATACTCTTATTTTTTTATTTTACCATTTATATTATTTACATGAAACATGATGCATAAATGTGAAATTGGAATTTTTTTCGGAAATGTCGAAAAGGAGACCTCCTGTGACCCCCCTATCACTTTGACCACGAACAGGGTGATTCCCTTCGCCCTTAGAAAATAATTTTTGACAAAAGTTATAAATCAGACTTCTCCTTACGACCGTTGGTGGTTATAAATCAATTCGTTCTTTTCGTTTGTTATACATTCGTTATTCAGCAGCAGTTGTACAGCATTTTCTGGGAAAATAAAATGGAGGACGGAAGAAAATCTGAGAAAACAAATAAGCAGTTATACAAGGCTTGGAAAAAGCGAGAGTATAGGAGAAGAAGAAGAGCGCGAGAAGGAGAGGCCAACTCGATCACTCAAGATGCCGTGAGTACGGAAATGCACACTGATCTGGGTCAGGGTGAAGACTGTGTTGAAGGTACGGAACAACTACCCTAAATTTTCCTTATCTTAACCAAGTTATAAGAAGTTGCAGTATTTTCCATCTGCTTTGTGAGCATGTACCGTAAATAGAATAGACTACGGCCTTTGCAAAGAATAAAGGCCTTTCTTTTCAAAGAGATCTGGGTCGAACGCAACATTTTCTTGAAAATGGTAGATATATCAGGTCAGGGAATCCTCTCAGGGTGCAACAACCTTGATTCAGTCGTCATATAATGGAAGAATAAGAGAAAAGGAATACTGTGACAGTTAATGTTTAAAATATCTGTGGAATCTCGAGTCTTAAGGTTCTGACATGTTTCAATACCGTATTAATGTTAAAAATAGCTATTTATTTGCAACTATAATAGAAAATTTCTTTAAACGATTGGCTGTATAATAACGGGGCCGTTTGGATTTTGGCAAAATCGTTTCACTGTAAGACCCAAACACCCCCTACAAAACAAGAGTCTCTAAAATGATTTCTAAGTGATAACCGTACATATAGTCAAAGAATTCGTATCTAGTTATAAAAATTTACGCGCTAAAACTTTTGTTTGCTCGCCATAGGGAGTCAAGAGGCAGTAACGGAGCAATTCGAGGAAGAGTATTCAAGTTTTACAGTTGGAGATTTGCCAGTACAAGTGAATCCTTCAGGATCATTTAGTGAGATCGAGGCAGAACTCAATGATGCAACGTTATGGAGACCAGATCACGAGACAGAGGTATTTGAGCCAATCGAAAACAAGCGTGAATGGTTTAGTAACAGTGCGGGTTGCAATATCATATAACTCGTAGTCTCTAGAGCATCTACTAAATCACCTGATTACAAAATCAAAATCTGAACATTAAATCGCTACGAACAACGCAGAAACATTACAGCTAAATAATACCCATATTCTTAATCAATTAATCAATCATTCATCAATACAGTTCTACAGAGATACGCTAGAAATTTAGGATACATTACGTATTTAAATATTACATTACACTACTTAGACACACTACATAGTTGATCGAAATACTAGATTAGTTGATCGGAAGTGATGATTTCGTTCTGAAGAAACAAGTAAATATACAATGCAAAATATATACGTTTCATTTCATTTCATTTCATCACAAGTAACCCTTCAGCAATGTGCTGGTTTTCAAGGGGCTCTCCATTTAACTACTTTACATTATAAATACTTAGTAACTAATACGTCAAAAAAGATTGAGGAAGAACTGGTTATATTCAAGTCCCACTCATTTCCTATCAAAAATGCGATATGACTGTTTATTTCATGCTGTGTTGTGGGTGACCCACAGGATCAAATGCTAAGTCGTAGGATAGTTGCTTATTTATAGCAAGTACATCAACATTTTGTATTCTACAGGAAATTAAGACACGCCTGAGAGACAAATGTCAGCACGATGAGTGCGAAGTTTCAAGAAGAAGATCGGCATTGGAGATAGAAAGGCTACAAGAGAAGACTGAGTTTGCACAAGAAAAGTGCAAGAAGATGAAAAAAATGGTAGATGAAATGCAACTGAAATTTAATTACGCCAGCGGTATGCAATCACGCGATATCATGGAGAAATTAAATAAAGTAACCAACTTTAGAGGCTATAACCTACTCTCTGCTGCCACTGTGGACAACAGAGTTCAATCAAATGAGACACTCCTACAACAAGGAGTAAGCATCATTGATGAAGCTGAATTGTCGATGGGACTCTTGATCGGAAAGGGCCCGAATTCTAACGTTTACGATGCCATGTTTAAGGGAAGTTCTTGTGCTGTAAAAGTATACAAAGGAGTGACATTCTCAGCTGTGTGCAAGGAATATCACATCCTTATGCTTTTAAGTAGTCATCCAGGAATACCACATGCCTTTGGTGTCGTGAGAGGCTATGCTCCAAAATTGGTCTTGTCGGCACACAATCATACCTGTCAGCAGCTAAATTCAGTGGTCTTTAAAACCAGTGAAGAATTTGGCAGATGTGTTACATCACTTATAGAGATTGTGTTGCACTTGCAAAGAAAACAAGTACTTCACAACAACATCAATCCGAGTAACATTTTGGTAGACACTGGCAATAATACAGTGGTGTTGTGTGGGTTCAGCAATTCGTGTTACGGCACAGACGGATATTTAGTGAATGGACCAAGAATGCTTGAGAGATTTGGCGACCTTTGTTGTCTTCCGTGTGATGTAAAGCAGGGTCACATATCACTTTCCTTTGACAGTGACATATACTGCATGGGATATGTCCTCATGTGGCATTTTAGAGTGCATGCCAAAGGAGTTGGCAACATAACAAGCTATGTGCGCAGCCTTACCCAAGAATGCATTGGTAACAAACCAGGAAGACGACCTGATACTGGAAAACTGGAAAAGGCAGTTTCGCACATAAAAAAAACATATAATATTAATTAAATTGCTTTGATATAAATAAAAGAAAAATCTTCCTACCGTAAATTATCAAATTAACACTTTGATCCGTATTAGACATGATAGTCACCACTTATCATGACAAGCCTTTGATATTTAGTTGGGCAACGTTTCGGGAGAGATCCGTCTACCATCATCGGGCAATGAGAAATGTGGTTATTTGCCTATTTATTGCAAAGGTCTGATCGAAAGGTGTGAAATTGACTGGACCTGCGTGGAAGCTCGGAATTTTTGGTGCTTAATTTCTAAAATTTGTGGCGCCAAAATTGCGTTCAGTGCAACTTTGATGTTATTCAACCAGATTTCTGGGATTTCAAGATGATTGATACAAGGAGTTGATAGAACTGAGTGAATGCTTTCTTTAACAAGTCTGTTTTTCCAGTTCTTATCCTCATCAATCACTAAAATGTTATCCCAATCCATCTGGTGTTTCTCCGTCTTACAATGATTGGCAAGATCACTTTTGTCAGTTCGACCATGGGTCACATTTGATTTGTGTTCTTTCAGCCTAGTTCCTGTCTCTCTTTTCGATTGTCCTATATTTGATTTAGGACAATCTCTACATGGTATTTTGTATACCACGTTTGATTTTCAAGATCGTCAACTTTGTCTTTTGGCCTTGAAAGCGACTTTTTAAGTGTATTAAGGGAATAAAAAAAAGTGATTGACGAGGATAAGAACTGGAAAAACAGACTTGTTAAAGAAAGCATTCACTCAGTTCTATCAACTCCTTGTATAAATCAAGTATCTTACTCAACGCCAGAAATCTGTTTGAATAACATCAAAAGTTGCACTGAACGCAATTTTGGCGCCACAAATTTTAGAAATTGAGCGCCAAAAATTCCGAGCTTCCTCGCAGGTCCGGTCGATTTCACACCTTTCGATCAGACCTTTGAAAGCAAATATAAAATTTTGAAAATAACCAGTTAGTATTAGTGTCGTAATATTCTAATTGTCCAGTTCCTAATCAAATTGGACTTTGACGTAGTGGTGGTGCATTTTCCAAGTTCATTGAAGGATCTGTTTCCATCGAGATCTGAAAAGAATCCATTATAGCAAATATCAACACAGTGCAAGGTTTCATTAGTAAAAGTTGCCTCCCAATACTTGTTACCCCACAAATCATCTTCATCTTTATTTGGAGTCAGTGTTGGCCATAGAATCTGCACTCTTCGTCCCTTCATAGTTTCCCATGTCCAGTTAATCTCATCTACAACAGATTCAAGGTTATGAATATAGATTTTCTGAAGTTTTTGGACAACATTTAATACTTGAAAAACCTTATTTTAAGAATTTGGGAATATCTCCTGAAGAAAGTACTATAAAAGAATCAATTTTCGCAAAACTTGCATTTATAAATGGAAAAATTACACCCTACATTAACAGAACAGGACATGGTCGTTGAATGAATGAATTGATGAATGACATTGCAGCTTACCAAGTGTTAGCTTTTTACCAGTATTTGATATTGTCTTGATAATAGAATTATCAATTGGTCCATCTATATTCGTTGCAAATTCTGATGTACTGCTCCTGCTCTCGTCTTCAAGTGAACAGACTTCTTTAGATTTCAATTCCTGACTTGCTGAACCTGTGACAAGGAGATGAAAAAAATCAGCAAACTTTCCGGGCAACATAATGGAACAGTATCAGCGGGATTTGGAGAATGATTAAGATTTATTGGCCTGGTTTTCCCAGAGCTTAGATAAAAAAATCCGAAACAAAATACTCCAGTTTAAATCAAGTCATATTTGTTTACTTTCTGGGTAGCTTGTTAATTTCCGTTTTTGTTTGTATTGCATTTTTCCGCTTAATTGAAGGAGAGGCGAGATTTGCCACATAGAAGTTTTATCTTTGAATTAAATGCAGTAAACATGAAAAACTACTTTGAATTTCTTACTTTTTACAAAATTGACTTTTCAAAATTACTCTTGGTAATTACTCAACATCATTATCATTAGATTTTGAGTTTTAAATGCCTGCCCTCGACCGTACTCTGACAAAAGGAAATTTTGTTGTCTTGGTAAAGAAGCCATTCTAAGCCACGGGGGATGAAGTGAATTGAAATAAAAAACCAAATCTGTTTAATTTTTGTTATATTTGTTACTTTATCTTGAAAGAAAGACAATAATATGATGCAATTAATCTATTTGAAAATTACCTAATTCATTCTCTTAAATCTCCTACGGATGTGTCTGGCAAATAATGAAAGGAAAATGTTGACTAATTTTGTAAAGGTTTGCAATATCCATGATCAAATTGAGTTGAAATGTAAATTCGAAAGAGCCATGGTCTTAATAACATGATACACTGTCACTGACTGAAATTGGAATTTTTGGCCAACTGAACCTCAGTACAGTACAGTGATTAGATCCTGAGGCCTTAATTAGCAAAAAAATAATTAGCACCATTTTGCTTCAGTGGCAGGAGTTAATGCATTACATTCGCAGAAGTCAAAATATATTTAGAAGATTAGATGAACAAATAGTGTACACGGGTAGTTTTCATTTCAGCCAATTTTGCCAAGTAAAACTAAAACATGTTTTAACAGTGATTTATAGCAAATCCCAGCGTCCGTCAAATCTGGCCTAGTACCCTAAGGGCAGTATAAACTGAAAAACAACATACATTCAACTTCCCTTATTTGCAACTAACAATCATGGTAGTAATTGTTTAATTTAATTCAACTTGTCCAGTTTCATTTCCTGTAACCTGAACTCTATATAATGTAGTCTAAAATGTATACGTTTTACTGAGGCTTGACATATTCCTATTCTCCTAAATGTCACAGTGCGTTGGTCTGACCCCCTCAAATACAGCTTTACCAATTTGGTTTTGGCTTTGAAAACAAAATCTCTGTTAACTTACTTGAAGCAATCACAAAGTTTTCTGTTGAGCTGTCTTTTCCTGACTACTTGAAGCAAAGGGAGGGCAGACATCCCAAGAAAAGCTTCTTTGCTGTTGCTGCATTTTCGTTTTCGCTTTATGTTCTTGACTAATGATCCTGTGACAACAAAGAAAGCTAATGAATAGTAAAGATACAGATGTTAAAGATAAGATCACTTATGCAATGAAAAATAATGCTAAAATATCTGTCGATTCCAGATAATAAAATACATTCATTTAAAAAATGGCATCAAAATTGTATTCCCATGCAAAATTATCAATGCATTATCAGGTTCTATTGAATACATATACATTTTAATTTCTGAATGCATAATGCAGCGAAGAGCTAGTCAGGTAGCCAGAAATCAAATCCTGTCAAGTGAAGAGAGTGAGATCTAAGATCCATTTTCTAGATCTAGCAGAGGAAACATTTCCAATCATCAAAACAGAAGAAGAAAGTGCAAACTTACTAGACTTTTCCCTGATTGATCTGAGCAATTAGATTTTGGCAACTCAACAATTTCTGTTGTACCTTTTAGAAGATATAGAATGAAAGCTTAATAGATTATTAAGTATATACAGCGAATTGAAGAGAAATGGCACATTTTGCAGCATAAGCAAGCTGTAGAAAATTACCAAGAGCACTAATATACAACTAAAGGGTGTTTTTTAAAACTCGGGCTGATTGAAAGGGTTATTCTTCTTCTGACACAAATGATACGTTTCTTTCATTTACTAGCAAAACGTCTCTTGAATAGAACACATGTTCCATTCCATTAATAACTTTGTCGATGTCTCCCGAGATATCTCAGAGGAACGGGATTTGTTTATGCGAGCTAAGTGCGCATTCCCAAAAGAGTTCTCGAATCCTGTAAACAAGTTTCATTGTCCTAAGGTGAGAACGGCTGGTTTCGGCTGGTTTCAGCTGGTTTCGCTGCTGGTTTCAGGTGGTTTCAGCTGGTTTCAGCTGGTTTCCGGTGGTTTTTAACTTTTATAAATTACGAGGTATTGCACCAAATTTCTCAAAATGGTGGCTAGCTGTGGCTCGGCCTAAAAGATAAATATTTTCACAAAAAAGGCAACAGGGATCAGGAGCCCCATGAACAATCTTAGTGGGAAATATTCACCATTAAAGTAAGAAAGTAAGAAATTTGAGCATGAAGAAACAGATGATAAACATATACTTCACAGTTTCATTTGGAAACTGCAAATTCAATGTTTATGGTCTCTTTCTTCAAACTTAAATTTATTTGAAGTCTGCAGTTGTTTCCTTTAAAGTAAGAGATATCTTACTTTTAATCTCTGAAATACAGTTCCTCATGCCTAACAAATAATCTGATGAATTCCTTTTGCAAATTTTTACCAAGAATAGCTACTGAAATCTTAATGCGTAAAGTAAAGAAAATGTTAAAATGAATGAGAGCATTAACAAAGTAAAATTGTAAGCAAGCAAGCAAGGTGCATGCTGAAGACCAGTGCTACGCTACATATTGATAATTTAATCACAAACAGAAACTGTAAACTTACTAGAAGCTATGACAAAGCTTTCTGTTGAGCTACCTTTTTCCAAGCTATCTGCAGTACCAGATGGGGCAGGAATCCCAAGAAAAGCTGTTTCACTGGAGTCAGAGCTGCTGCTTTCTGCTTTAAGTAAATTTTGCATTATATCACCATCTAATGATCCTGTGATAGCAAAGAAAAGATGTATGTTGGATTCACCGCCCATTGAGTACATATACATGGGATTAAATAGGGGAAAACTTTGATTAAAAAGTTTGGGACAACTGTGTGGGCAAACCGTTGAACAAACATTGTTAGGTAGAGTTTGGAGTGCTATTGGCTGCAGTGGACTTTGGGTGAGAAAAAGGTATTGTGACGTCAGGCTGACACACAAGAAGGTCAGAAAATGGGCCAAAATTTAGGCCCGTTTTGGTTTTTATGGTGCTTTTTCATCAAGGGTGGTACCCTAGATTTTAAAATGGATTTGAGATATATGGGCGTGGTCCTGATGATTCAATGTGCTTTCAACGTTTGTACCAGTTAGAACACAGCCACCAGTTAGAATGTTAACCAAAATTGAACAGGTCAGTCGGTCGAGGGGTTGTCCGAGAGCAGGAAGGACGTGAAGAACCACCAAGAGAACAGTCAATTACAATATTAGTTAAGAAAGTGCAATCAAACTGTTTATATCTGTCTTGCAAATCTACTGTAAAACTATTTTCAATCATCAAAACAGAACAAGAAAGTGCAAACTTACTAGACTTTTTTTCTGATTGATCTGAACAATTAGTTTTGGGCAACTCAACAATTTCTGTTGTACCTTTTTGGAAGAAACATATAGAATGAAAGCTTAATGAATTATAGATTTTAGTATATACAGTGAATTCAAGAGAAATGGCACATTTTTGCAGCATAAAAAGCAGTTGAAAATTACAAACACAAGAAAAATTTTACAATAAACTGAGATTTTTCCAATTAATTAATCACGAAACCGTTTTTTACAAATGTGAAGCAAAAAAAGAGCTGCTAAATTTACAAATTCTGGTTACAGATTGTTTCAGGTCATTTTAACTTTTATAAATTGGAAATGATGATATAAACATACTCTGAGGTCAAATAATCTATTTAATTACCATTGATCGAAATACAAGAGCTCAAAGTAAAAGATGCATCAAAATTGAAAGCTTTCAGACTGAAATGTTTCAAACATTACACTTTGGACAGAAGACTTTTGCATGCTATTTTTGAGAATTTAGGACAAAACCTTTGGATATTAATTCACAGTATTGGAAATTTCACCAGTCTTTGATTTGGTAAATGTTCCAGTTATTTTTCTGCTTGGCTGAAATAGTGATATAATTTAGGCACCCTTCATGTAACTATGTGATCTGTACACACATGACAGTGGTGTTTGATCAAGGTTCAAAACAAATTCATCTGCAATATTGTCAAAGACCTAATGCGCTTTTAATTTTTCTTGGAAAGTCTATTCTTTGCATTTTCTTATTTCAAAGAATTAAAAAACTTTAGACCATCAAAATTTTGGACAGGCATTGTTCCAATTTAAAATTATTTAAAACTTTCAGCCAATCAAAATTAAATTGTTGAAAATTTAATTTTCCAAATTTATTTATTGGAATGTATGATTACTTTAATTTATATATTAATATTA
Organism: Chrysaora quinquecirrha; assembly: GCA_014526335.1. Classification (NCBI taxonomy): domain Eukaryota; kingdom Metazoa; phylum Cnidaria; class Scyphozoa; order Semaeostomeae; family Pelagiidae; genus Chrysaora; species Chrysaora quinquecirrha. The sequence goes on along the minus strand of JACTAT010000355.1, from coordinate 194,850 downwards.
CCTGGTGAATTACCATTGCCAGGATTGTTTACTTTGGATTCAGATGCTGAAAAGATTAGAGCTGATATTCAACAAATTGTTGGCATTTATTTTTCAGGATATTGATAATTTTGAAAGCTAAGCATTGAATGCTAAAAAATTATGAACATTAATCAATATCCGCAAGAATACAATGCCCACCTTGACCATCAATTTAGAAAATAAAAGCAATGAAAACCCAACCTCTACCTTTCATGAATGCTTTCATCAGATTCAAAATTTTCTTGCCAGTTTCAGGACGTGTGTCAATGGCTCCTTCACCCATGAAATTTGCTGCAGCACCATCAGTTGCAAACGTTGTAACATCGTGAACAATAGATTGATGACCACTTTTAGCTAATCTTGTGTGGCTTGCTGAATAGATCACGATAACATTTGTGCCACAATTTTCTTTCAAAGCTTCTGCCTGTAAGGAATTGTATCATACATCTTGATTCTCAAACAAAGAATCAACAAGCACTGCTTCACAAATGATGATACTTTAATAAATCTTTTCATTAACCAGACAATGATATAATGAAAAATATGCTAAGATATGCAAGCCAATGGGCTATTTAATTTTCTGGTCAATGTGAGGCTAGAGTCAAGTCAATACAGCCTTTAAAAGAAATGCTAATAAACTGAAAAGAGACTAGTATTTATTACACCATGTCTCACATATTTTTAATATATTCCTTCAGCCTAGTTGGATTTGAGGACGTCAGCTTTCTTTTCGCCTTGGCCCTTTCACAGCAAATTCTTCACCACAGTGACACTTTTTCTTGGCGATTGGACATTCTGCTCCACATGATGCACAATTCTAAGCAAAAGAGTAGAGATGCTATTGTTATGCAGAATTTGCATAATTGTTTTAAAATCATATCATATCATATAATTGCTATATTCATTTTTTTTCTAGCAGGTTTAAAATTTATGACAGATGAATATGACCTATAAAGATTGGACCAGCAAAGTGAAAGTTGAAGGAAAAATATTTCTAAAAACCTGCACAAATACAATTTGATAATTCTTAATTGACATAAGAAACACCAATAAGTACCTATAAAATAACCATTAATACTTTACAGGCACATGAGCCCTAAATCATATTGTATATGGATTTTAAATCATATAAATCTAAAATACTATAAATGTTATTTATCTACAAAATTCTTAAGGTATACTTGTCAAAAATTTCAAAGAAGTTTTAGCTTATTTAACATTTTTGCTCACATAAACATCTCTTATCCATTCAAAAATACTAATTTCCAAATTGCTCTTTCAGCGTAAGAATAAATATATTTGGCATCACTGGCTGCTGCAGTTTTACTACCTCTGGCCAGGATGGGATCTATAAGTTTAGTACAAAGATATTAATGCTCACAAATATCTACAAACCTTTTAATTATGGTCTTCTTTCCTTGGCCATCTGGAATAAAGGAAACTTATTAAACCTCCTGTCAGATGTATTCTAAAGATGCCAAAAGACTAGCAGGAAAATGTTCACAATTTCATTGACTTTCATTTAGAATGAAAATTAAATGATTTTTTTCGCATTTTGGATAAAAAATGGTCAAAAATCTCGCAGGAAGAATTGCATTCGAGACTTTCTGGAAAAAAGGTTGTCTTGAAAACAGAGATGTATGGCTTTTTGAGACAAAGTACAGTAGATCAAACTTGTAATTACCATTTAAATTTTCGCTCAAAGTGTACAGTTAGAGAAGAATTGGGGTTGAAATATTGATAAAGATTCTAGGTCAGTAACTTTTGAAATTCTTGCTTTAATGTGAAAATAAAGTTTGAACTTGAAGGAGTCTTCAGAAACTTTTATGGACAATTTCATTCACATACTTCAAAACTGTTGTTATCATAAAATGTAGCAAATTAATTTTGAACCAAATTCTTGGGTTTATAGAGAAGAATTTGCAAATTCAAATTCACTAAAAAATACCCTCTTTTGGGCCTAAACAATAGTCACACACCTGAAATGGTTTTCCACACAATAACTTCTGTTTTCTTTGTGAAAACTACACTTCTCAGTAAAAATTATAGCGTGGAACAAAGGTATCAGCTATCTTGCTTTCAAAAAGGAAAGAGTCAAGGGCCAAAAAGTAGTTATGTTTATTGCTTTTTATCAAGACAACTCTTGCAATATTTCGCTCGAAATCTGGAAGTCATGGCTTTGTTATGTAAATTTTTTGTCTTTTGGACCTTCGGCAATACTCTTGGCCGCCATTTTAGGACAAGCGTCGCAATGTACTTTTGTCCCCTAAAGTGAATTCATAAATCATGAAGTTAAAATGAAAACAAGTGAATATTTCACCAATTCAACAAAATGTTAAAAAACTCAAGGAATAGGAGTAGGACGCTTATTTTAAACATAAAATCTACGAAGGTTTAATCTTCGGATGTGCTTAGGCCTCTTATCTGTTTGCGAGTATTTTCACGTTTCTCAGCACTCAGCATAATGATCCTCAATCCTCATAATCATATACAGACATTTCAAGAAACAACTGTTATAATCGTGGTTTTTGGTATAAGTATATTCATTTACCTTCTGCGTCATGATCTTCTTCATCGAGATAAAGATTAAACGTTTCCATGATTTCCACATTCATCAATTCCATAAACATAACCAGTATAAACCAAAGGTTGAGGGAGGCCTGCGAACATGGGACACATTGAAAGCCCTCGATAGTTCATCCCGTGATAACCCGCAGCCTTTGTCCCAAGGCCATTATGTTCACTGGCCTCAGTTTTTACATTGGATATAAATTACACCACATGTAATTTACATGGAAAAGTTACAATTTACACTCAGTGTAAATTATAGATGTGAGGCCATGTTGTTCGTGTCAGAGCCTGAAAACGCGTGAAAGGCGATGCATAAGAACCAGCCTAGGGAAATATATTGGCCGAGAAATCGATGTTAATTTTGTTGATTATTTAAGATTACCTTCAAAGTTCATTTCTAACACTGCTGTCCAGCATTTGACTTTAAATCCCTGCTGCAAGGCCTGAGGGTAGTTATGATTCCACAAAGGCAGGTGTTTTTCTATTTCTAATATCCGAAGTTCGAAATCCATCTTGCTTGCAAGCGCTTGTAACTCATTTGGCTCGTAACAAACTAGCTTTCTCTCATGAAGAAGCGTGACAAGGCCCCAAGGGACTAGTATGTAATGTTGTTGCACGCACGTGCAAGATCTTTCTAAGGTGATGCAGTGTAAATACAGCCAGGTTGATATAGTCTGTGAGGAATTTGTAAACCACCTTCTTCTACTGACGTTGCATGCTTGACCGACCTCACATTGAGAATGCATTCACATGTTTATCTTCCTTTTCCTTTGTCTCTTGCGTTCGTGGATCCTTTATAGTGTTCATTCCTTCAGCGAATATTATCGAATACCGCCATCTCTTTCTGATGACGCTAGGGGAAAGTTTTTACGGTTTCCTTGCTATTTCATTACCTTCGTTTTGGGAATTCGAATTCTTCAGGTGCTATCATAATCAAAGTCACCCAGACTTTTAGGCTGCGGTATATCTATATTTCAATGCTAAATCCTTCCATATAAATGATGCTTACTTTTTATGATATTAGTCTTTGAGTGGTATGAAATTTAAAAATTGCGTGAAACAGCGGAAACATCTCTAAACATGCTTAAATCCTTTTTTCTTCTGACAATCCTCAGAGTATAAACATCAGAAAAGGAGCGAAACAATTGACTAAGGTGGAATTAATACCCAGTTGGGATTGAATTGCTTTGTACAGAGATGTTTCCTCTGTATCTCGCAATTTTATGTTATTGTTTGCTTTGCGCTCTCGTCGGATTAAAAAAGCTGATATTGTTGATGGTCAACGTGGATGCGGCTGGATAGTGTTGAACCACTATCAAATCCTCAACAAACTGCAAAACCCCACTACATTTTTTTGCGATTGTTTGTACTCTTTGCCTATTGTAGCTATGTACTCTATGCTTATTGTCTAACCTATATTTTTCAAGTACTAGTCTGCTGTCAAGTCATATGGTCAGAGTTAGGAAATTAGACACATCAGCTAAAGAAAGTAAATACACACCTTCTTTAATGAAGTCTCTTTTAAAGGTTGCATGTTTGAAATCTTTCTGCGCTTTAGATTTTATCTTTATCACTTGGGGGGGGAGGGAGGGGAGTAATGTCTGTACAGAAAAGTGGAGGCTGTGCATAGCAGTGGAAGTTGTTCAGTATAACCGAGGGCTAGCATCAGTAGAGGGGAGGCACAGAGATGACATGATGCTTGTGGGGGGGGGGGGGATGCCAGAAGTACAGCGGAAGCTATATTCAGTACAGTGGAAGGCGAACATGATATCTGTGGGGGATAACATTGAGTACAGAGGAGGCTGGTCCGTGCAGTGGACAATCTGCAACAGTGTAGAAGCAACATGGATACGTGTAACACCAGTAGAGAGTTGATTAATGGGTAGCCCAGTACAATTGGGTTAACGGTCGTCAAGGGAGACAAATTATGGGAAAAGACAGACTTGAAGCCTTCAAACTGGGCAAAATTTTACAAGACAATTCATGGTCCATAACCGCAAAGAATCAAATAAAAACCTTAAGCAGGAGTAGCTCATGTATTGAACTCCTCTTCTAGGAGTTACCCCCTCGTAACATATTGTTTAGCCTCATTTACAGCAACAATACATCTGAAAATCATGTTGGTGTTAAACCTCTATGGAATTCTGGCCAATCAGTGACTGGATTTAGGAAAGTTATCAGCAGCGTGCATTTTAGAATAGTAATATACCTTTAGCAATTTTTCCCCACCGCTTTTTTCAAGAATAACACAGGGAACCAAACCACGGCAGCCGAATTGCTACATTCATTTCAAAATGTCCCTTGCAACATACTCCCCGTCTCTATTTAACCAAAATTTGCTGCAATTTCTTGGTTCAGTTTGACGACATGACACCCCCCACTTTGCTTTATGTTTGAGAATCTTAAATAGAGCTATTGTCTGAGGTGCCAAACGACCAGAGATGCAGAATACAGGGATTGATGAAAATCAACGTAATTTTCATGATAAAATCAATCCAATAGTTAAGTGTTTAAAAATACAATATGCTGATAGATCATAACACAAACCTAAAGTGAAAAATCAATTCAAAGCATGTTGACGTAGATATTATAAGCCTCTACGATATTAAACCAGGGCCGGTTCCGGAAGATTTTGTTATGGGGGTGCGGGCCCTAATGTACCGAGTAAAGTTTAACTATACCAAGCGGAATAATAAAAACATTCTCAACCAAACCACCAACAATTAAATTTTACCGCCCAAATTTGCAAAAACCCATTCTTTGTGGGGTGTAACACCCCCACATCCCCACGGAACTGACCCTGTATCAACTGCATCATTTAATGTACGATCACTTTATCGAGCTCTAGTTATAAAAATTGACTACGAGAGCGTATAAAATTGCTTAGGTCACTTCGATTGCCCCTTAAAAGCATGCTTGTACAAAGGAAGCAAGTTCAACCTAAAGCCAAAACCACTGGTTGACTCAGATGTTCATTGTGCCACTTGTTATTTCTTCGGCACGTCACGACATCTGTACAAAGGAGACTCTACCAAACTTTTCTAATGCAATCTAATTTGGCGCTATAGGTAAGGAAAGGGGTTAAGTGGAATATTAGGCATGAAGTTGAAAATTATCAAACAAAACTAAAACTGCTTCAACTTCCTATGCCATGTTGGGTTGGCTTTAGTTCTCCGTTAGAACAAATTAAAGCCATCCTCCGTTACTGATTTTACTCCAACAAGCAAACTGAGGACATCGAATGACTTTGCAACAAATACAAAAATCTAGTATTAAAATATTTACCAGCAAAACTAACATTTAAAAAATTTAAAATCAGCAGCAGAAATTTTTTTAAACAGTTATAAAAATTACCAGTAGCAACAATTTTCTAAAAACATTTCAAGTCCGCAAAAACGCCATTTTGTTAAAATTTTTAAAATCAGCAGCAGCAGCAATTTTTAAAAACATTTGAAATCAGTACCGACAATTTTTAAAAATATTAAAATCAGCAGCAGAAATTTTTTTTAAACAGTTATAAAATTTACCAGTAGCAACAATTTCTAAAACATTTCAAATTAGCAGAAGCGCGAATTTGTGAAAACTTTTGAAATCAGCAGCAGCAGCAGCAGCAGCAATTTGTTAAAACAAGCAGCAGCAATTTTAAAAAACATTTAAAATCAGATCGGTAAGCGAGCTGTAATGCATTGGAGTGAACGAGAATAATGAACCGTGAAAATTGTTCAATTATATGAACATTAACTTTGAGAATTGGCAGCATAGTAGAGGGTGCGAATTAACATTGTCCCATAACAACAGTAAAGGGTGCGAAATATTGTCAAGTGTTATCATCAGTAAAGTGAGGGATTACCATCAGCAAGATGGAGGGTTATCGTCACTCAAATTGTTGTTCGCTCGAAGGAGTGTTCACTCCAGTATTTCCACACGAATAATTCTACCGGTCATTACTTCCTAGGCTTCATAAACATTTCTTAAATTGAGGCTTGCCTGATTACGTATACTGTCTTTCCTTTCGGCTAAAAGTCATGGACAATTAGACCTCGTCTCCTAGGCTGGAGAAGTTGCTTTCTCTGTAGAATTCCACAGTCTATTGGGAGAGATTCTTAAAAAAGTATTATGCATTTGTATTGAAAAAACTGCTTCTTGGGCATGTGAAGTTTGCAGGGTCTGTCTTACTAGCCCCAAAGCTAAGAAGTATGACCATCTATTGGCGCCCTTTTGGTTACATTTCCCGGTGGGATGAATGGTAGCCAGTCCGCCACTACTCCAGTTCAGGGGGAGGCCCTCGACAAGATTGTGATTTGAGAGATGCTGCCTGAGCTTCAAAAACACTCAAGTTTTATACCAGTTAAAAAGTACAAACAAGCAGGGAAGATCTATAAACTTATAGTAAATTTCCTAAAACAGGTTGTGTCAGCCGTAAGAGCCAATGAAATTACTAGAAAATTTCCGGTCATTAAATTCTGAACACTGAATTAAATTCTCTTACTGTTGCAAAGATATCATATTTGGAAGTATTGTCGCTGATGATGACGTCAAAGTTCTTATTTGCGCCTTGCATTAATTTGTTTAAGTACTTTCCCAGATTGTTGTTGATATTTCCCTCCCTAATACCAGAGTCTTCAAAAATGGATAAACACCCAGACGGGAGACCCCACTGTTCTTTTGTCCCTCAACGTGATGTTGCACGTTTTACAGTATGCTGCACATCCTCTACATTATATCATATCACGTTGTACTACGGGTGGATTATCGAATCAAAATGGAATTAGACTAAAAATTTCTGGACTCTTTCAAACTTCAATTCTCACAACATAGGTTTTCTATACCAATTTTTTGAATCACTCAGCCAACTTCTTAATTTTGCTCATTTCTGGAGATTTGATAATTCTTAAACGCATGAAGCAAATTTTCAATGCAACATGAATCGATGGTATCTTGAAGTAGATGCAGTGATGCAGCTCACAGAAAATGGCCAAAATGAATTTGCGAACCACACTTGCTGATGAGAATGGCTAAACGAAAGTGAATGATCAAATACAAATACGATAAGTTTTTAAGCATGAATTATTAAGTATAAAATGCAGTTTCTAATTAATTAAGCAACAAATGATAGGCCTATCAACCAGCTAAACAAATAAGCAAAATCGAAAAATTTGGTCCAAGGCATCAATATATTCTTGTTTCTTCTTTAATTCTCCAGCATATGCAACACACGCTGTTAAAAAAAATACTAAAACGTTGATAACATTTTCTGATGCTTTCACAGAATTGATTCAATTATTAGTGATAATGAAGAAAAATAGAACAAAAAAAGAAAAGCTACAGCAACAAAGGCATTTAGTTGTCTTGCTATTACGGCCCTAGTTACAATACGCCGGAATGGTGTCGTTGCGTTTTGATTTTCGCACCGTCATAAGATTTGCCCAGCAGTTATACCCGAGCGCCACGCTATGGTTTTCATCGCGAGCACTGCAGTTACACTGAGACGCTATAACAGCTCCTTAGCATTTCTTTTGTGGAACAATAGAAAAACAAGGTTTCCAAGCATGATATATCTTTCTTGACACTATATCATGCGATACATGGTCACATCTAAATAACTACATGAATACAATATTAGTTAACAAAACAGGTTACAAAAAGGTTACATCAGTTATACAAAACGAACGTTTTTAAGAGGTTTCACGGTATCTTGAGGTTTCATAAGCAGGAGGGCCCGATTCCCTAAGGAAAAAGTTATACCTTTATACCTCGGAAACCCCCCCCCAGCATCAATACTACAATGAAAGGTCGTCTATGTTTGCGATAGAACTTTGGTAACTTCAAATGGCCTGCACTGACAGGAGGATATGTAGTTCTCCGCAATGAAGTTTGCAGAGGCGCACTTTGCAAGGGGGTACGGGGCATGCTCCCCCGGGAAATTTATGAATTCGATGTGTTTAGAGTCACTCTCGTTGGATTTCCGTGACTGAAATATGCTATATCTGACTACAAAATCATGCTATTTTCACCAACTTTTTAGACATTCCCTATTTTACCAAGCGATTCATTTTTTTGCCGCATATTTTTTACAGTAGGTGGTCATATTTCAACTAAAAATGCAGTACATGAGTAAATAGCGCTTAAATGGGCTGCTATACTGCTATTGATGCATATTCCCTGCATATTTAAATGTTGACTGGAGTTTCTTTGGGAGTTTCGAAGTGTAAGATTGACTTGGTGATAAACAACATGCATGTTATTTTCATAGTAGTCTTGTATATAGTTTCGCAACACAGAACAAATCTTCAACCCTATATTTAGGAAAATGTCATAGCAGTTGTTATAGAAAGGGCCTAAGTTAGTGGGCAAAAAACGAAAATTTTGCTTGATTACTGGGCCAGAAAGGGGGCCTACTGGACCAATGGTCCAGTAGTTACAATGTTAAAAGATGCCCTGACAGGATTCTTAGATATAAAAGGTAAGTTACTAAAAGGTGTCATATGTATAAAAGCTAAAGTTATAAAAGATCAGAATCTAACATTTTCAATCGTGTCTAATTTTCTTCTAAACGCTTAAGATGTACATATGTAGTTGATAAAAATTAGCTTGTAACGTTTTCTAGGGTTTCGTTTTCACTTGTCATAAGATATATGAATTTTTGTTCATTTTTTGGAATAGATTTGAATTGGAAGCATAAATCTTAAATTTTTTAACAGGCCCCAAAAGTAAAAAATTTGACAATACATTTCGATTTATCAGAGTTTACATCAAGTTTCCAACTATTACATTAATCACCCAGGCTGTTAAGGCATTTTTGAAGTCCTTCATGCGACGATGGTAGAATTATTAAATCGTCGGAATAGAACAAATAAGTGATTGCTTTGATACAAAGATTAAGTGGTGATGGATTGTTTTTATCAAGGATGTCGATTAGATCGTTAGTGCAGAGGTTAACAAGAGTTTGGCTTAGATGTAATCCTGTCGTACACCTTTCGAGCATGTAAAGGAATTCGTGAAATGATTATGAATTTTAACTGCAAATTTTTTATATTGGATTGGCATAATTACACTGTTCCGCCGTGTCTCCTCTTGATTTCAAATCAACTCCAGAGCACCATGATTCTTAGACGAGTTGCAGAGCGTATTGTGCAGGATTGAGTTTTCATAGTGTAACTGAAAGTGTAGTGTAAAGATGACGTGTAGATGAAGTGTAGTGTGAAGACACCACGAGGCATGCCGGCATAGTGTAACTGGGACCTACGACTCGCCTAAGACAAAGGGTTTTCACTTTTCCACATGACAAAATATATATTAAAATGAAGAGTAAAAACAAAGGAAATTAAAGTAACATCTTTGCGAAAATTTTACCTTCGCTCAGTTAAACGCTCGCTTCCAACTCTCTCATCTGAAAGAAATTATGATGATAATACATTGTTTTTGTGTAAATTCAAACTTAACGCTTTCATATTTTAAACTTTCTAGGATAGTAGAAATAGGTTGGCGTGTTAGGAATCGAAGCTTTAGGATACATACATATAACATCTAAGTCGAATTTTTTTCTTTAGCTTTAATGGCCTCGCCATTTAATATATTCTGAATCTATAATGGATTTTCTTGATGGATTTGTCACTACTGGATTCTACTTGATTATTATATAGAAAGAATGATAAAGATGCTCTTTCTCTCTATTTGTACAATGTTTTTGGTCGCCGCACAATATTTTATCTGATTATGTTTGTTGAAACAATCGAAACATGTTTTGAAAAAAGTCGTATTTTTGCTGAAGTTCTTGGCAATGTTTTCAAATATCAAGAGTTATTCTCCTTTCTTCAGCAATCTTTGCTTCCTATTATTAATGGTCGGTCTTTGTATACTTTATAACAAAAGGGTTAAGCTCTTTTATTGAATCTTTTCTTCATTCAGGTTTTCCTCCTTTTTTGGAACTTCCCTCGAAGTTAACACCCTAGGTAATGTCTGCGCAGTATTGTGGAGGATGTGCAGTAATGTGGAGGGATTTTCGCAGTAATGTGGAGGGTGTTCAGTAATGTGGAGGGATATCATCAGTAAGGTGGAGGGATTTTTGCAGTAATGTGGAGGATGTTCAGTAATGTGGAGGCTATCTTTCAGTAATGTGGAGGGTGCGCAGTAATGTGGAGGCTATCTTTCAGTAATATGGAGGATATCATCAGTGATGTGGCGGTTGCGGAGTAATGTGGAGGCTATCTTGAAGTAATGTGGAGGGCTATCATAAGTAACGTGGAGGGCTATCTTTCAGTAACGTGGAGGATGTTCAGTAATGTGGAGGACTATCTTTCCGTAATGTGGTGGCTGCGGAGTATCGTGGAGGCTATCTTAAAGTAATGTGGAGGGCTATCATCAGTGATGTGGAGGATATCATCAGTAATGTGGTGGTTGCGGATCAGTAATGTGGAGGCTATCTTGAAGTAATGTGGAGGCCCGAGTAATCAAGAAGCACTCTCGTAGCGGTTGCAGAGAATTTTCGTTTTTAAACGATTCTCATTGACAAGAAATGCAATTCGGAAGCTAAACCGTGCGTTTTTAGCCATGAGAACCTTCACACTGCTTTAATATTTCATCATATAAGTGTAAGAATCACAGTTTTGGTTCATTTGCGTAAAATGTCTAATACATATATATTAACAAAACATGAATAAAATATATCTAACATATTATATGAATTATCTAATATAATATGAATATAAATTCGAAGAAGAAAACATTGTTCTTTTTTACAAACGAAGATACAATGAGTTGAGCGATAAACTGATCTGTACATGAATCAGTGGCAATTTATTTTGTCTCTCTTCCTCAGTCTAATTACAAGTTTATTCACGTTATACTGCTTGTTTGCCTTACTTTGTTCAACCCTTTGCATGTGGACATCGTGATGGCAGCAGAACGTATTCACATTCGTTTTTGTTTCGAAGCCCTCCTACAGGTAGTATCTATTTTTGCAAACCCAAAAAAACTTTTATTGACGTTATGAACAGAAAAGATAAATATTGCTATTTAGTTTGTGACCTTTCTGTTTGATTAGTGTCAAATGATAACCACAACGACATGAATGAAATATTACGTGAATAAACTTGCTATTAGACTAAGGAAGAGAGACAAAATAAATTTCCACTGATTCATGTACACCCTTTTTTTTTATAAGGAACCTACCTCAAGGCCTAGTTCTTAAAGTTCCTTATTTTTGGGCCTCTTTTGAGGCAATTGTAGTTTCAAAAGTTCCTTAATAGTTTCTTAATTTTAGGTGCACATACAGTGGTCTTAACAATAAAAGAGAGACATTTGCATGTGAGCAAAGCTCGAGACTACTCAAAGAAACATTGATTACATGCTTAACGTACAATTTATGTGATTTTCGACTGCTAATGAATGGAACCGGCATTCTAATTCTTGATTATTTGCAGTGATAAAGGTATTCCACATTCAAAAGTTCCTTAATGATTTTCTCTTTAGTAGTTTACGTTCTTTAAATTTTCGGGCCTTCTACATGTAGGTTCCTTATAAAGTGGTTCCTTATAAAAAAAAAAGCGTGTACAGATCAGTTTATCGCTCAACTCATTGTATCTTCGTTTGTAAAAAAGAACAATGTTTTCTTCTTCGAATTTATATTCATATTATATTAGATAATTCATATCATATGTTAGATATATTTTATTCATGTTTTGTTAATATATATGTATTAGACATTTTACGCAAATGAACCAAAACTGTGATTCTTACACTTATATGATGAAATATTAAAGCAGTGTGAAGGTTCTCATGGCTAAAAAACGCACGGTTTAGCTTCCGAATTGCATTTCTTGTCAATGAGAATCGTTTAAAAAACGAGAATTCTCGGCAACCGCTACGAGAGTGCTTCTTGATTACTCGGGCCCTCCACATTACTTCAAGATAGCCCTCCACATTACTCCGCAACCACCATATTACTGATGATATCCCTCCACATCACTGATGATAGCCCTCCACATTACTTTAAGATAGCCCTCCACAATACTCCGCAGCCACCACATTACGGTAAGATAGTCCTCCACATTACTGAACATTCTCCACGTTACTGAAAGATAGCCCTCCACGTTACTTATGATAGCCCTCCACATTACTTCAAGATAGCCCTCCACATTACTCCGCAACCGCCACATCACTGATGATATCCCTCCACATTACTGAAAGATAGCCCTCCATATTACTGCGCACCCTCCACATTACTGAAAGATATCCCTCCACATTACTGAACACCCTCCACATTACTGCGAAAATCCCTCCACATTACTGCACATCCTCCACAATACTGCGCAGACATTACCTAAGGTGGTTAAAGAAATCAAGGATCAAATATATGTCGGTTATTTTTTTGAAAGAATGATTTTCACAATTTTATAAGTACCACATCAAGTGATCCGGAAATTAGATATTCACTGAGGCAATTATTCAGTGTTATGAAATAGGGACCATGTAATTGTTAGACTATGTAATTATTATTTTTTAGGAAAAGGCGAGGATGAAGATTGAAATTCTTGTTAAATATTTTGTGCTCCAAATATTCCATTTAGTTTTTTCTTGAAATGTCCGAGCACTATAAGAAAGATTTATGATGACTTTTCATTTAGTTTACATGCTATGGAAAGAATTACTTAATTAAATACGTACCTTATCCTCCAGGAGTTTTACTATTTCTTCCAGACCTGATATCTAAAAATTAGAAGAACAATTCAAATATTGGCAAGGAACCAGCATCTCATGCGAGACGAGAACGAAACTACGAACGGTTTAACACCAAACAAAGACGAGCGCAAATTAACAAATACCCGTGCGCAAAAGTAAATTAGGCAGATCTGAAAAAAATTACCCTACTATTTGCAAAGTTTACCCAAAAAGGAGATAATAGGCCGAAATTCTATAATCAAATGACAATCTTAAAGATCCTTTGCTGATCAACAAAAAAGGGCCCCAAAACGGCACCAATATGGAGACTTCTTCTGAATCATTTTCTACAATTGTAGAAGAAACACGACCATGATAATTCAAAATTGCAGAAGCCTTCAACTACAATGACAAGAATAACAATTTCAGTGTTTGGAGAGGTTTGCAAAATTGAATAAGTGGTAGTGATAAGATGATGTGGTTAAAGAGAAGGCCATGCTAATTTACATTTGGAGATCTTTAGGCGGAGAATATCGATTTATTGACAGTCAAAAAGCAGGCCTTGATCATGAGAGGTTGACAGTTCGCAGAGACTGTAAATGAGATGCCATAATATTATTGGCAGAAGCACAATCATTGCAATACACGATTCCGCTAAAGATGGTCGACTTCGAAAAACGCGAGGGAATTAATGCCATGAAGAATTCACACCCTGGACACAAAAGGCGAGGACAACCACATTAGGGTTATGAGTTATCAGTAAAGAAAGAAGTAATGGGAACATGAGAAAATAGATGCAGGAAGAGAAAATAGGATTTGTAAAGAGGTTAATATGTTATTAATATTTTAACAAATCATTAGCCGAGACCCCTCAGAATTCACATGGTAGCTACAAGAGTTCTGTGTAGATAATTCAAAGCGTTGCCATTCGATTCGGGTGCCTGCAGCGCCCGTTTCACATTCGGTGCCATAACATTTTGCATCAAACTAAATAGATTAACGTCAATTCAGGAAAAAGGAAGTGGTCTTAAGATCGACGAATTCAATCTTGTACAGAAAGTAGAGCAGTTCTCCTGGTGTAGTATCACTTACGGTGGTGAGAAAATGTCATCTAATGACTGGGAGAGTCAGTACAAATAACTGAAAACAGAAAGTAGCATTCAACTGGCTGCTGTGTTTCTAGGAATAGGTTCTTGTGGTGAAAAGAAAATAATGAAATTCGACAAAATACTGTGAGGCAAAACAGCAATCAGCAATATAAAGATAAAGTGTACTATAAGTCAACCTCAACCTTTTGACTTAATTGCATTGAAGAATGATTGAGAGGTTGATCCATAGATAGAGAAACAACGAATAATTGATGAAGAAATGTCATAATAGCTAATTGAATTGAAACAGCAAGGAACACAAAACTATATTGCAGGTGCAGAAGATAGTGCTCTTACATCAGCTTAATGAGATCAATGTTTGCTTATACAGGGTGTTCCGAAAAAAGGAACCCGCTCTAGAAATTGCTTTCATTTGCGAGCCGTAGCTTCAAGGCCCATAGAATTTTCTTGTAATATACTTACTGTGTACATACACTCTTGTGAGTAAAGGATAAGTTTTCACTTTCATCTTCGCAAAAATATGCTGTAATTAATTTCATTCATAAATAAAGCATGTCATGTGCACAAACTTTATGCACGTTTCATGCAATTGAGAATTTCCTGTTGCTGATATAAGGTACAGTAAGGGTTTATTGATCCAACCATTGGTTACTTTGGGCCAATGGTTTGAAAATTGATTGATTTAGATAGACAAATTTGTTTCAAAAATTGTTCAAAAATGGCGAGTTGTGCTTTCTCGAAGTACACATTTAACTGTTCTTTGTGTTGACTAAGAAAATACTGCGCCAAAAGTTTTGTTTCTTCCTAGTGTTATTCAAGAAGTAAAGTTTTGTAAAGTGATGTCAGTACAACTATTTACTTTGGTACGAAGGTTTCTTTACAGGGTTCCCATTTACACCCTGTGGTATATGAAACTAGATTATTGCAGGTATTATGAATAATCCACAGTAGCTTGTTTAAGTTTAGCCAATTCTACACAACCCCAAGGCAAGCTAGCTATTAATTTTGAGATGGGCAAATCTGCAGGTCAATGGTATCAAACCAGTTTCAATTGAAGTAAATGACAGGACAGAATGCTAGCAGCAAAATATGTGATTATTTAGTTGAAGATATTCCACTCCTTATTCTATCAACCTACATTTCGTCCTATAATTCCAAATTCAACACAACCAGTGAATAGGAACGTCTCAAGTGAATGGGTTACTTTCATTTCTTTTTACATTTTCTATTGTCTTTTGGCTATCAAGCAAATATTCACATTGGACTTTGTCAAACATTCAATTTTTCTATATAATTCTACATAATTCTTAAAATAGATATATAGATATATAATTTCGATAGGATAGAAAGATTTCGATAGGATAGAAAGTTCTTTTCTCGTAGCCGTTTCCCTCCATTTTTGTCAAGGCATGGAAAAATGGCTGTCATTTAAGGAGTAATTAGAATCGGCATCTACAATCATGGAAAAATTGTTGAGACAAAATACGAAATTCGATAAAATACAATTCATGTACGCAAGGACCATCATATATCTCTCCCTCACACCTCCAATACTGGTTTGTTAGAATATCGCTTGCCGATGGAGAAAATAAGAGAACAACATTGAGGAGGGGGTCATTAACTGACCAAATTTAGGCAGCTATCCAGAGTTTTGTCTTTTAATTTTGAACATGATTGTCTGAGTGCAAGGAATTTCTAGCATATCTTCAAATGTCAAAAAAATCTGCTGTAATGATTTGGTAGTATATATGCAGTATGTACTTCAATGGTAGAAGTATTATTGTCATAATTTAAAAGAAAATATTGATTTGGGAATGACGGGGGCCGGGGGTAACTTATAGGGAGACGGGTCCCTGCATACCATGTATTCATGAACAATATGTATTATGGTTTTGGGCATGGCGTAATTCTGCAGCTTTTCCCGATACGTCATGCGTGTTATAGATTTAATTCGCTTAAAGAAGGTGGTTGTGGTGGGGACTGTGTTTGTTATTGTTGCTGTTGTTGCTTGTGTAGAACTGAATAATTTGCACTGACGAACTTTAGCGATATAAAACTTGGAAAATCAATATATATCAATAGCATTATCGATACTCTTATTCATAACCTAATTGCTGTTTGAATGTCCGACTGTATAGAGCACAAAAGATAAAGTTTCCTTTTAGTCTGTGAAGCAATATCTATAGCAACAGCTCTAGATGTCAAAAACTTGATTGTGATGCTAACTCCTGATAAGACGTTCATAAATGACGTCAAAAAAGAGTAAATCAATTTTAACGAAACGATCATTCTAATTATAAGAAAAAATTTACCCAAATATGGCAGGAGATATTTATAAGTTTTTTCATGGATTTCTATAAATGTGAGTTTTTATTGAGACTACACAGATCATTTCGTGAATTGTAACCAGAAGATCAAGAAACTTAGTACGCTACCATCAAAATGGATTTAATACAAGCATATGGGTCAAGTGAACCTTCTGAACTTTCTGACGAGGGTATAGACAAACATTCGCAACCGAGGAGGAACAAAGTAAGATGTACCTATCTAATATTATACAGTAAGGCAGATTTAGAGCTATTTCCAAGCAGAGAGTTATTTGCAAAAGCGGTTGTTGACAGTTTTAAAACAGACAAAGTGTATGTGAAGCAATGGGTTTGCTGTAGATAAAAGCACAAGAAGTAGAAAGGGGTTGATTATCATTCAGAAATCAAAGCTGGTTACCAGTGAAAAAAAAGTTAGCTGTTGAGCACGGTATAGTGGCGAACTTTTCCGGAAAGCAATAAAGAAATTTAGCTACACAGCGTGGAAGTATGTTACAAAAGTAGATACAGAGTACAAGGAAAGCGAACAACACCCCAGGCTCACCAATCATCCAAAAACAGCAGCAGCAACAACTGTTCGTCGTATGCTCGCAGAAGTTGCTGAAAATAAAGACAGTTGTGAAGAAGAACAAGAAGAAAGAAAGAAGATAAAGAAATTGAGTAATGATGAAGTTGGTGGGATGGTGATAAGTAAAGGAATAAAAAGCAGAATAGACCTGCTTGCATTGGGAAAAGAAAATAGATACATAATATTTGACAATTTCTGTGCCTCTACAATCTAAATACACAACAATAGTTTCTTCTTATGATCTTAAGAAGGCACATGCAAAACAGGAGTTGGAAAAATCGTTATGACAAAAATCATGCAACTGACATCTATACCTCGGGGTAATATTCCAGCATTCTCTTTGCCACATCAAGCGGAGTCTCACCATTCTAGAAATAAAGAAGAAACCAATCAAGCTGCCTGCTTTAGCAAATAAAGGGAAATAATCGGCAAATGCAGGGAAATCATCTGCAATTTCTTAGGTGCCTAACTGCTTTGGGATAGGTGGGTGTGGGAACAACACTCTGGATCTAATTGGCGGGGAGTCAAAACAAACGAAGGGGTCGGAATTTGTTTGACAAACGTTGTCAGGAAACTGCTATGATGCATTGCAAACGGGCCCCTTTGCAGTGAAAAAGCTGACGGAATCCATAGTTCTAACAAGCAAATTAAGTGTATTACTGAAATTTCATATCAGGAAAGTCTCAGTGACATAAGTAAAAATATCGACATCAATACTAATGCAAAATCCTAATAAGGGGCCCTAAGAAGAGCGGCGGTACGACAATTAGGCAGCTAAGGGTATACTTTTCTGGGAAAAGTATGCGCAATTTAATATTAAAATAGTCTATAATGCCTCAAGAAAAATATAAAAACTAAGGAGAAAAATCACTTCAAAAAATCTTTGTACAAAATGAAAAAGCGTCAGCTTCATGAAACTATGCTACCAAAAACCAATCTTAGCTAACTTTAATAAAATGAAAGTGCATTTTTACCGTCGAGCTGGAAATATTAAGCAACCTTGCAGTTTAACAATTATCTGAAAGCAACAATTCAAACTTTAAGTAGGAAAAGCTTGACCACGAGATTTTAGTATGTCAGCTGTCAGTATTTCAGTTAAAAATAAATCACGATTTTGTTCGAAAATACACTCCTATTCAAAGCTTTCTGACATAGCATGAAAAGAGCATTTTTTTTCTTTCTTTCTTTAAAGTTGGTAGCACTATAGCTTAAATTCAACAAAGTTTTAGCTAATTAAAACAAACTAACTAAAAGAAACTTTTAAATTAACAATGCAAAACCAAACTATCAAGTAAGAGCATCATAAATTTGTTAAAAAAAAAGAAAAACTTTGAATAGAGTTAAACATTACCCACATTTTGAATATATTGTTTCCATAAGTCGCATGTACATTTGAAATTCGTAAAGTTTTGATTCTATTCTTAAATATATCTAATGTAGGGGCATATTTTATTTCTAAGGAAATTGAGTTCCAAATTTGGTTGCATCTATATGAGACAGTATTGAACCCATATAATTTATATTCAGGCTTGGTATTTCTGAACTTGGAGTCTCTTAGGTCATATGGACAATCGTTAATTGAGAATATCTCTTCCATAAACGTTGGATTAAGACCATTTATTGTTTTGAAAATTTTAATCGCAAGATATTGTAAGTTCTGATTATGCGAGCTATTTGATTCAGTTTTTATTAAAAGATCTTGAAAACTTGATTCATAATATCTATGGGCTATTCTCAAGGCCCTCTCATGTATCCTATTAATTCTGTTGTTACTTTTTCTACTACAAAACATGCATACAAGGGGAAAGTAATTAAAATAAGATACAATAAACGTCTTCATTAAAAGAATTCTTTTAGTTTCATCCATATAGTAGGCAACTCTAGCTAGAGCATTAATTTTCTTTCCAGCTGCTGAACAAAAGTTTTAATGTGTTCATCTAACTTGAGTTGGTTGTCTATTGTTATTCCTAGGAGTTTTTTACTTCTTCTTTCTTCAATATCACATCCATTTATATTTATCTTAGCAAGATTTTCGTTGGGTGGATTTGCTTGAAAATTGATGAATTTACTTTTATCCCCGTTTAGCAGCATAAAGTAATCGCTAAACCACTTATTAAGAGTTATTACTTCTGATTCTAAACCATTGGTGATTTTGAAGACGTAGAAACTAATGTTTCATGTGTTGTTAATTCAATTTCCTGTACATATATTTAGTTTTTTCAAGCTCTAACATTAAAATTATTCAAGTCACACTCTGATGAGAACGTAGGTTCGAAATTTTGTCTTTTTTTTGCCCCGCTCTCTATAGTATCCAAGTTTTAGTGTAAACCTATTTTACCAAATATTTTGTAAAGGCTGACAAATAATCTAGACATAAATATGAGAGACCTGTTAGAGCATTTTACGGATGAACAAATCAACTCCATCAAAGAAATTGTGCTTAAAGCAATATGAATATTCTACCAAACAAAATCAAGGAAATCACACCGAGTTTCATAAAATCAATTCAAGAATTCACTCAAACCCATCTGGTGGAAGCCTTGCCTCAAGCTGAAATAGTTGAAGAAAGCCAAACATCCATAAAGGAAACTGCCCGTAATTTGGAAAATAGTATAAGCAATTATCTCAAAAACAAGCACAAAGCACGCAATGACTATAACTACAAGCTTACTCGCTGTCTGGAATTAACAAAATTTTCAAGCTCTAACATTAAAATTATTCAAGTCACACTCTGATAAGAACGTAGGTTCGAAAGGCCTCAGTGTGCCAAAAATTTTGTCTATTTTTTGCCTCTGCTCTCTATAGTATCCAAAAAGACACAGAATTTATATATCCAAATTCTGCTGTAAATAGTTGTAAATGGCTGATTTCTAGATAGCCGTGTGGGCCGCGAATCCAAGCCAATGTAGCTATGCAAATGCATCCAACTGCTGCAGATTATGGTGCGTCAAATTCCAACTTTCTTTGTAATGACGGTAAATCTAAAACCTACTTCAAGATTGGCCGCTCGTGCACTAAAAGTTGAAAGAAATCACAGAAAACGAAATAAAAATGTTAATTCAGCATTCTCGCTTCTATTATTTGTCTTCACAAAAGTCATTCTTCTATATTGCTTGCAAAGCTTTAAATTTTTCGAGCACAGTTTAGATAAAAAAATGAATTTAGAGTTCTTCTATAATGAATATTCCTGGTTCATCATAAATCAAAAGAGGTTCCTCAAGAATATATAATTGGACATTTAGAATCAAGATGTTGAAATGCATCTATTCAAAGGATGGTAATTCTTGACTAGAGCGACCCGTTAAATTTCAAAGCATGTTCTACGCATTGGGGAACGTCTTGTGGCCAGACCCCATCTATAAACTCGGTCGTTTCGATATTAATCATATAATATAAAACTCAATCGATAGTCAAATTAACTAGAAGCGAATGTCCCTTCTCTAACTCTCTACTCCTTGTATCCATGTGTCCTTAATACACGTCATCACTACATCACCCCTTTTTTTTTTTGAAATATCAAAACAACTTAATAATACAACAAAACGATAAATAAAAATGCAGCTAAGCTATAAATTATATAAATGTTAATAAGCCAGTCCATGACCAAATCGCACTGGAACTCTTCTTGCTCTGTTAGATGTTCTACGATTATATTCCAGTTGATTCTGTTCCCGTTCTGGAATTTTTACATGTTCGTCGTCACCGCTACTTTCTGACTCAGTTGGATGATTTGGAATGCTCTTAAAATGTGAAACATTCCGTGTAATGCGATGTTGATCTCTGTTCTCTGCGATAACTGTTGTACCATTACGTTCAACTACCTTATACGGTGATACGTTGAAGCGAGGCATTAACTTGTGTTTCTTTTCTTGTCGGACAAGGACAGTATCCCCGACTGCGATCTTACTTTCCTTAGCATTGCGACGTGAATCTGCGTAGGATTTATTGTACTCAGAACGTCGTTCCTCGTTTTTCTTAGCTTCTTGGTGTCTGTTGATAACTTTTCGAGGCTCTAATATTGGTAAAGTTCCGCGAACTGTCCGGTTGAATAACAATTCGGCTGGTGGAACCTTGGTCGTGCTATGCGGTGTGGTTCTATACTGTAGGAGGAATCTGGAAAGCTCTTGTTGCCATTTCTTTCCTTCTGCAACAGCCGTTGTCAATGCTTTATTGAGTGGCTGCATAAACCGCTCGACCTCTGCATTACCTTGGGGCCATTTTGGAGTTGACCGTACATACTTTACACCAAGTAATTTCAAGTAGCGAGAGAACTCTTCTCCATTGAACGGTGGTCCATTATCGGATGTTAGTTCGAGTGGTATTCCATGGACAGCAAACATTTTGTCCAACTTAGGAATAACAACAGAACTTTTCGTAGACTTCACTATCTCGACCTCTGGGTATCTGCTATACCTATCGATAACAACAAGTAGCAATTCACCTGACGAAAGTGGTCCAAAAAAATCGATGTTGAGTTTCTGCCAAGGTGCATTTGGCATCTCAGTCATACGAAGAGGTTCAGGAGGGTTTGGCCTCCCGACAGCTTGACAAGGCACACATTTCGTGATGATCTCCTTGACAAATGAATCGATTGCAGGGAACCAGATCTTTTCGCGAAGAAGTGCTTTGGTTTTTTCTAGTCCCTGGTGACTTATGTGAGCTAAGTCAACTGCTTTCTTTTGTAAAGATTCGGGTATGACTATCCTCGAGCCACGTAATATGATGTTTGATGTCCCGATTGATAATTCTTCTTTGACAGGTAGAAAAGATTTAACTGTGTCTGCATTCCAGTGATTCAGACGAATTGCAGCTCGAACTGCTTTTAAAACTCTGTCATTGTCTGTGGCTTCACGAATTTCATCCAGAGTCATTGACTTCGGCACTGCTTGTTCTAGCAGGAAATTTACATATTCGTCAGCCATTTTGCCTTGTTTTCCAGAATTAGTCGTTGAAGGATGTCGTGACAGAAAATCAGCCTGATTCGTTGGTCCTGGTTTGTATTTGACATTGAAGTTGTATGGCTGGAGACGAAGTACCCATCTCTCAATTCTAGCGCACGGCTTGGATTTACAACTGCCATATATAATTTCCAAGGGCTTATGATCTGTTTCTAGTGTGAACGAATGACCATAAAGGTAGAGATGAAAATGCTCTACGGCCCAAACTATACTCAGGGCTTCTTTCTCGGTTTGGGAATACCGACGTTCCACTTCAGTCAAGGCTCGGCTTGCGTAAGCGATTATTTTGCCTTCTGACTCATCAGCTGATTTCTGTGACAAGATTCCTGACAGACCAACTGGGCTCGCATCTACTGTCAAAACTGTCTCTTTTGTGGCATCGAAATAGGCCATCACTGGAGGCATAGTTAGAGCTGATTTAAGCTGTTCGAATGCTGCTTGGTGTTTTCTCTCCCATTTGAATGCAACTCCTGTTTTGTTAATTCCCGTAGAGGTGTAGCAATTGTGGCAAAATTAGCGATATATTTAGAACTGTAGTTCACCATTCCCAAGAAACTACGCAACTCTGACACAGTTTGTGGTACTGAAGCATCAATAACATCCTGTATTCTGCGAGGGTCAGGACGAGTTCCTCTTCTGAGAAAATTTGTCCAAAGAATTCTAACTCAGTGTTAAGAAAGCGGCATTTTGATTTATTCAGTGTGAGGCCTTTCTCTTTCAGACGTTTAAGACAATTCTCTAGAGCTTTATCGTGTTCTTGACGTGTGCTGCCAAAAACGATGATGTCATCAGCAATATTCTGAATCCCCGTCATTCCTTGTAAATGTTGCCGTAATGTATTCTGGAACAGTTCTGCACTGGCATTAGTGCCAAAATTTAGACGGGTATAACGGTACAGTCCAAGGTGAGTACTAAAAGTTGTAATGTATCGGCTGTCTGGATGCAATTCTAACTGATGGTACGCTTGTGATAGATCCAGCTTTGAAAAAAAATTTGGCTCCATTTAGTTCCAAACTTATATCCGCAATCGTTGGAATCAAATGACGTACCCGTTTGATAGCTGTATTTGCAGCGCGCATATCGACACATATTCGGACATTGCCATCTTTTTTTGGCACTGTAACAATGGCTGAAACCCATGGAGTTGGTTGGCTATCAGGCACCTTTTCAATGATTCCTTGATTTTCTAGCTCTTTTATGGCTACCTTGACCTTTTTCCGCAAGTGAAATGGAATTCTGCGCTGTGGCTGGGAAACTGGAGCTACGTTTGGGTCAATGTTTAACTTCACCTGATGATCTTTCAGCTTGCCAAGACCTTTAAACACTGAAGAATGCTGCTGAAGAATTTTTGCTAGGCCAGCATCTTTCTTCGGATCTTGAGTTTGCAAAGTGTTTAATTTTAGCTGAATGAGGCCTAATTCTTGGGCAGTCTGAAGTGAAAGCAAACATCCACTGTCTTTACGTTTGACCACATAAATTGTTCCCACAGTGCATTTCTTCCTGGTTTCTATCACCTCTTCAAATTTTCCAAGGAATTCCACTGGTTTATCCGATTGGTAGGGGTAAGCCTTCGTACTTGTGTGGAGGAGCTTGACATTCTGCAATTTTGCAAAAGTTTCTGAATCAATCACGTTGATTGTAGCACCACTATCCACGAGAGCTTTAAAAGTATGACCTGCAACCGTTATCCATGCTTGTGGTGAACGTGAGTTATCCGATTTCACTGAATACATATATTCATCCTCTGAGCTGGATGATGATGTGATATGCTGAAGCGGGCGAACCCTTGGCCTCGGCCTTCTGCGTTGCGGCTTACGGGCAGGGCTGCGGTCTGTTTTAATTTCTTTGCTTTTGCAGACGCCAGCAAAATGACCCAGTTTTCCACATTTTCCGCACTGTTTGTCCTTCGCAGGGCATTCCCCTTTGTGAGGGTAATCACCTCCGCACGTGAAGCATGTCTTTTCGCTTTGTTTGTGGATTTAATCTGATTCATTGCAGCGGAAGTAGTTTCGTGAGATTCGATATCACGATTTTGATACGAACTCATTTCTTCTCGTCTGCCATCAAGAAGCATTTGTTTGAGATCATAAGCAGGATCACGCAGAGCTCTTTTCGAATTCTCGAAGAAACTCCACCGACCACAATTTGCTGTTCGATTTCAAACTCCAAATCATGAAATTCACAGGCAGTAGAAAGGGCTCTCAAACGAGTGTGATATTGGTCGAGTGTTTCCCTTGCTCTTGTTTTGTCTCACGAAATCTGTACACTTCGTACCGTCGATTCTTTTGAGGTTCGAAATGTGTAGTTAACTTTGTTTTGCAGTATCATAATCACCTGCTTCTCCAACGTCACTCAAGTGTTGAAAAATTTCTCGTACTCTACTTCCAGCTAGATAGAGTAATAAAGCTCGTTTTCGTGTCGCATTCGTAATGCCACTGGCCGTTAAAAACATTTCGAAATCTGAAAGCCAAATCCGCCATCTTGAAGCAAGGCTGGCTCCTAATTCAGCATCTGGCTGAAACTCAGGCACGGGAGGTATCTGAAATCCTTGTGCCATGATCACTTTATTCTCGTCGCCATTATAAACTCGATCGTTTCGATATTAATCATATAATATAAAACTCAATCGATAGTCAAATGAACTAAAAGCGAATGTCCCTTCTCTAACCCTCTACTCCTTGTATCCAGGTGTCCTTAATACACGTCATCACTACAGGCATTATTTTATCAAAGAAATTCACCCTAAAATGCAAATTTCTCTAAAATCCTTGCCAAATTTTGTCGATGCTGATATCAACAAATTAGCATCTGAAACGACAAGATTGCAGTGTTCAGGGCAGTCTTCAAGGCGGCCAAGGGGTCGAGGATTTCGCAACACTTCTCAACAGGCCAGGAAATGCCGTTCGTGTCAGAGTACAGAACATTTATTCCGTGATTGCCCCACAAGATTCTGTCAAGCATGTGGTAAACGAGGACATGATGCCTGGCAACAATCATGCCCAAATTACCAATGACTAGACGGCCCCAAAAATGACGTCGACGATCAAAAAGGTATTGACAATGATTTTTCTGCAGTTGTAAAGCTGAATTTTAATCAAGTACCATTAAAGGTTCTTATAGACACGGGGGCTAGCTGCTCGTTGGTAGACTTTGGTAGTGTTCAGAAATTAGCTTCCACAAGCCTCATAAAACCCTCATCACACCACTTAGTAGATGCTTCAGGTAATAAAATGAATGTAATTGGGGTAGTAGATATTCGTGTCACAGCTCCAGGGATTAACATTACTCAAAGCATGAAAGTGATTGACTGTAAGACTTACAAAAATGTGATATTGGGAAGAGACTTTTTGGCCAACTTCAACACGGTGGCTTTCAATTTCGCTAATAACAGTGTATTACTAGGGAGCGAAAATTTTCCTTGTGTTCATCTAGTTGGTACAGAAACGGTCAGACTGCAAAGCTCGATTACCCTGCCGGGTCGTTCTGAGAGTGTTAATAACGTAAACTGTAAAAAGTCAATGGCATTACTAACCGCAGATTTTGAGCCTGCAAGTATTGCTGGCACGCGTGGAGTTTATGCTACTCGATGTAGAATCGTTCCTGACATTGAAGGCATTTTTCAGATCAGCCTCTTAAACATAAATCAAACTCCAGTCACACTGAGCTCCAGAAGGTTGTTGGAAAGTTAAGTACTCCTACTCAGGTTGTAGCAAAGGTACAACCAGACAATGGTGACGACAGTCAAGAATTCGAATCTTATATCGCCTATGGAGACAATCTTTCTCTTGCTCAGCAAAATCAATTGATATCAATGATTAAGAAATTTAAGGACGTGTTTGCCTCAAACCCCAAAAAGCCCTCGTTAGTCAAGAATATGGAACATCGTATAGTCACAGGTGATGCTCAGCCCATACGCCAGAAACCTCGCCGCATTCCTCAGGCCTGGGATAACGAAGTTCATAAACAAGTAAAGGAAATGCTCGATAATGAGATTATCCGCCCTTCGTCTTCACCGTGGAATGCACCAATCATTCTGGTCAAAAAGAAGGACAATTCCTTGCGTTTTGTGTGTGACTTTAGAGGATTAAACGATGTTACAAAGAAAGATGCATATCCCTTGCCCCACATTCGTGACGTGACAGACAAAATGAATGGAGCAATGTTTTGGTCGACGCTTGACGCAGCCTCAGCTTGTTGGTCGTACCTCTGGCTGAATGTGACAAAGAGAAAACAGCCTTTTCAGTCCCAAGGGGAAAATTTGAATTCAATGTAACCCCTTTCGGGTTGCGTAATGCTGGAGCCTCTTACCAGAGATTGATCGACATCACCTTATCCGGGTTACCATCGGACCGTGTGCTGGCTTATATGGATGACATAGTGGTGTTTAGCAAATCCTTTGAAGAACACTAAGAAAGCCTAGAACAAATATTCCTCCGCCTACAGTCATCGGGAATGTCCCTAAAATTGTCCAATGTCTTTTTGCATGTGAAAGAGTAAATTTTCTTGGATTTACACTATCTAGTGAAGGTATTAAACCCCAATCTCGATTGACTGAAGCAACTGAGCAATTTCAAAGACCATCTACAAAAAAGGAACTTAAGGGATTTCTCGGCCTCGCGGGGTTTTATCGTGCATTTATTCCGAAATTCGCGGATATCAGCAAGCCACTTAATGAGTTAACCAGTGATCACGCAAAATTTCAGTGGACGGAACTTTGCGAGAACGCATTCAATATACTGAAGCATAAGTTAGCGTCACATCCCGTGCTCAAGTTTCCAGATTTTGGTCAACTATTTGTCGCAGAAGTCGATGCAAGCAATTTTGCCGTTGGTGGAGTCCTCTCACAGTTTGGATCAGAGCAACAATTACATCCGGTGGCTTATTTCTCAACGGCCTTGCAGAAATCCCAGCGTAATTGGTCTGCTACAACTAAAGAAGCCTTTGCTTTGGTTTTAGCAGTAAGACATTGGCATGTTTATTTGATGGGAACATAATTTCTGTTGAATTCAGACCACAACCCATTGACATTTCTGCGAGGCCAGAAAGACCCTCGTGGGAAGCTAGGGCGTTGGATGACAGAACTCGAAGAATTCGATTATTTAATCAAATACCTGGAAAAATAAACCTTAAAGCCGATGCCTTATCTAGGAATAATGCAGCCGAGTTAGCTCAACCAGAATCAACATTTGAGGATAAAGTTTACGCCACGTTTGCTGAAAATGACCGTTTTTTGGAACAGTTGAGATCCGAGCAGTCCGAAGATCCACTGATTTTTAAAGCTATGCAGAGCATTACTAAAGGAGAACCGATTGATCAAGGTCGTTTGAAAAAAGTACAAAATCAACTACAAATTATCAACGGTATACTAACCAAGTCAAGTCATCCCATTGTACCTCCATCACTACGGTTGTTTCTACATACCATAATGTTGCACACTTTGGAGCTGCCAAAGTTTATGATCTTTTGAAAAAGCGATTCTACTGGCCGAATATGTTTAATTACATTCGCAATTTCACTTCACTGTGCACGACTTGTCAGAAATCAAAATGTGATACAACTCCTCCTAAGGCACCATTGTTACCATCGTTCATCCCCAATGCACCCATGCAGTTCTTGTCATTGGACATCGGTTACTTGCCAAAAGATCAGAACGGTTATCAATACATACTGTTAATCGGAGATGTCTTTTCCAAATTCATCCAAGTGGTGCCTCTCAAAGATCAGACTGCACCAACGATAGTCGACGCACTAATGAAAAACTGGATTTATGTTCATGGCACACCATTATATTTACTAACTGATCAAGGTTCAAACGTTGACGGCGAAGTGATGCAGAATGTCTGCAATTCCTTGGGGGATGAAAAACGCCGTTCTTCAGCGTACCACAGCCAAGGAAATGGCTTTGCAGAGCGGAACAGTTAAAGACTCACTCCGTTCAGTTCTTTTACATCGTAAATTACAACAAACCAAATGGCGTTCCATTCTTCCAGAACTGATATTTGCTTTAAATACCAGTGAGAGTAAGGCCATTAAATATTGTCCATTTGAAGTAGTATTCGGGAGACAAGCCGTTTTACCTCAAGACATCCTATTTGAAGCTGAAACTAACGACAAGCATGACCATGTTCCTGTCCGAGACTATGGGAGCGAAGTAAGTTCAGTATTGCAAGACACCTTTAATCATGTTATAAAGTCCTTACAGCTAAATCAACAAAAAATGCAACAACAGTACAACAAAGGACTCCGTTTCATTGACTAAGCTGTCGGCCAAAAAGTTTGGCTTAAGGTGAAACATTACAAAACTGGCGAGAACAGGAACCTAGCTCCGCGAAGGGATGGCCCATGGACTGTTCTGCAGAAGTTACCAAATGGCGTGAATTTTAAAATCGAGAATTCCCGAAAGGAACAGAAAGTGGTTCATCATGATCGTCTGCTGCCAGTTAAAGATGGTGATCTCGCATCGGAAGGACTGGAAGAAATCACGAACAGAGAACAACCGAACAGGGATCCGCCTCTTGTGTCTGATCCAGAGTCGACTGATGAGGGAGAATTTTCTTCTTCAGATTCAGCACAGAGCAATTCAGCCGACGAAGAAGATTCCGATGATAATGATTCCGTTGAAGGTCTTCCGGTAAGACAATATCCTCGAAGAG
>JACTAT010000355.1:147185-165487 GCA_014526335.1 Chrysaora quinquecirrha | reverse complement strand
ATGACTTTCGTCCCAACTCCTTTTTCTGAATGAAGTCTGTCAGATTCAGATTAGGAGGTCTTATTCTTCTATCCATTTTCACAGCTGTGTGATGCTAAGTCCAAATTTTAACTGAAAAATCCACAGTAATTTCATATATCACATATCTTGGCGTTTTTTATGCTGCAGTGAAATATTTAGAATATTAAAGATTTTTTCAAACAGACCTAATAAGAATAATATCATTTCCAGTTAATCAATGGAGCTAAGGCTGTGCATTTGTTATAAACAGTCTATACAATTGCTTTGAGTTTGAATTGTATTAAGTAACAGTAATGATTTTTCTTTTTGCACAATAGAAGCAGCTTATTGAGAATTTCCTAGAGACAATATTTTTTATTTATAAACTGCCCGGGTCTTTAGAGTTTGCCATTTCATTCCATAGATATACAATGCACGGAAACTGGAGCTAATGAAGCAGGACTGAATTAATTGGGTAGAGAACTGGAGCAAGAGGGTTATCCCATTGTACTTGTAGAGTATAAAATTATCAGGGACATCAGTCCTGGCCATGAACATTTTAGCAGGCGGGCGGTCAAATCGCCCTCCTCGCCAAATCAGGCGGGCGATTTCTAAACTACTTAGAATCTCAGCAGAATGCTTTCAGAATGTACTTAATGCACATGGATAAATGTTCTACTTAATTTTTTGTGTTGTTTTTAATCTTTTATGTCATATTCTATTTTTTGCGTACAATTTGACTGGATTGCGACTTGAAAACTTAGAAAACTCGTAAATTTTATCGTTTTCTGAACGATTATTTGTTACATTCCTCAAAGCGCTTTGTTTATTTAATACACTAACAGGTCATTAACTCATTAATGCATTTAAATTTACCACTGATGTTATCAGAAGGTTAAAAGGTTAACAACAATAATGAAAATTATTAACCAAAAAGGAAATTAAAAACCGAAGGCGGGCGATTTATTATGAAAACAGTTGAAGAGGCGCCCGCCTTGAGCAATGGAGGCGGGCGTGGAGGCGCGCGTGGGCAATCACCCGCCATAAACGGCCAGGTCTGGGACATGATGACCATACAATTAGGAAAATGGTCTCACAAGGAGCACTACAACCTGTTGTCAAGCTACTGAAGGGTGGTTAGTTTCTGAATTACATAGTCTTCTCACCAAGATGATACCATGAAGACTATATTGAACTATTTTGCCAATAAATTTGGCACCAAATTGTTTTATATGATGATCAGTCAAATTTTGCAGGATTAGGAAGGTCGGACCATTTGAAGAACTTGCAAAGGTGGTTCCAATAAATTTGAGTCTTTTAGAACTTAATAAAAAATCTAAGGTGAAACGGTGTATTTAGCACCAGCTGCTTAGATCTCAGTAATAGGTTAATCAATCAAGACCTTGACCATGTGACACTATTTGGACTCGAACCCTGAATGCTGAGCTTCAGACCACAATGCCACAGCACCTTCAAGAATCAGCTTGTTGTAGGTGCTTGTGATCTATTATTCTGACTGTCAAATCCAGGTTGGTAACCACCCTGATTAGATTTTGCAGTGCAAACTGTGCTTTGTATGACAAAAATCCAGATCCAGATTATAGCTTAGCAAAATTATGGGCCTGTTTATTGATGATTATATTCTGCAAGATAACAGTTGTGGGTTGTTAGTTGCAAGTTGGTTTTTAATAACATAGATTTATTATTTTCAACTCACAATGTAACAATGTGTTATTATGTAAAGATGCTCAGCAAGGGTAATGCATTTCCTGTCTTTTTAAGCATTCTTTGGAAAAAGATTTCCATTCAGCATTTAGGTTGCCACTCCATGCATAATGATTTTGCAAGGATGCAATTTGGAAAACTTTTAAGACACCGTGATATCGTTGCAGAAGCAAATCACCTCAGTTAAGTTGAAGAATCATAGATAACTGTTATTAAGTATATCCAAGTAAGTATTCTCCTATGTAGAGTTTCATACGCATTATCCTAATCTTTTAAAGGAAACCTCTGCATAGGAGGGTAATATCCAAGCATACCTAGGGTTTCATTGATACCTTAATATTTTTAGCGTGATTGTTCAATAAAAGCTGAGTTCTCATTATGCTTGCCCAAATTGATTGGTGTATTGTTTGTTGTCTTTTACTTCTGAAGAAAGAGAACATGATCCATTCTGGTGGAACATTCTGCCAAACAGATGAAATTCTGCACAATTTTAAAATCAATTTTCAATAAGAAAGTGGCTTCAAGTGATATCATGGTAATAAGGTGTTATAACATTTTTGGAGATGGTTATGCACTGCAAAACTTTGCGATAAATCCCCAAATCTCATGTTTGCATCAACCTGTGGCAGCAGGATGCTTTATCCAGTCCACCAACCTATTGGTGCTCACTGTCCCATGGAGGGGTACTCCCTTTTTTGAGACCTGACAGGGGGGTCCAGTCTAAGAGGGTAAAGCTCACCATAACCCAGAAATGGTAGGAAACTTTTACAGTAACCCCCAAATGGTAGCTGAAAACCCATGCCGTTTTGAGCAACAGCCCAGGAATGAAATTTTCGTTGAAAGATTTCTAACATTCAAATAGCCCTACACGGAAGGTTCCAAAAAACAAAAGTCTCCTCAACAAAACTATCTAGACTATCTATAGTAAACAAGTTTTTATTCCATTCCCGAAAGTCATGATTTGATCACTTCACTTTAAAGTGCAAGAAATTTTAAGACATTTCGCGCACCACACCTGAAAGTATAATATTGAATTGACCTCCAGCATATTGTTATTTCTGGACTGCGAGAACTCATCAGTCAGCATGATTATATTTGGGCTAGTAGATAGGCCCATCATATCCAATCCCCATTGAATTGATTGACCCTTTATAAAATTATTGCACATGGGAATTTAGCCTACCGAAATCTAATCAAACATTATCATCGCCGCGACCGCCACTAAGATTACTCTAAAGAGTGAAAAAACGCAATGGAGAACGTACTACCGTTTGCTTTCTTCTGCTCCTTCTCCATCATGAATACTCCTTCTCATTTCTCAATAATGTTGCCACTCTCTCTCTCTCGTCATAAAATCACAAACTGCGCATGCGATTTCCTTTCCCCCTACTTTCGCCAGCTTGACAATTTGCATTTCCCCCCTAATCCCCCAACATTTTGTCCAAAATACCTACGTTTCCCCAAGATGGGCAGAGACAGTTATTAACAAACATGTTTTAAAGGAAACTTTCATTTGTAATCAAATTTTGATAAGAGTAACAGGAGGGGCAAATGGGCGTGGTCGATGAAAATTAAGGCAAGCTTTGAAAAAACATGATAAAATCGTACCCTGGGAAATTGATAGAACCTATTCAGCCCATATTACAAAACCTATCTTAATGATTTGAGAGGGTGACTGCTCCCGTGTCTAACTTGACTGCGCCCCGGGCTACATGCAGCTATTTATTTTTAATTTATACTGCACAGTGTGTAGTGACCAGGGATTTCTAATTTTACAAGCAAAGACTGAAAACGTTGATTGAACCATACCTCCGTCATTGGACAACCATCTGCCCGAATAAATAAGGGACCATCCTTGGAGCCCAACGTAACAATGCAAGAAGTGGGCAGATACTAGAGGAAAACCCCGTCAAAACAATTGCATGACCGTTGCCAAACTGGGCAGTCTTCGAGTGCCGAATTTGAAGGCTCTTGTTGGATTGGAACAGGTTTCTTGTCGACCGATAAATCCGAAAGCCAAAGGTCATTGCGTTTATCTGGCTGCAGCGAAGGCAAAAATATTCGGCTGCTGCCAAAAACCCAAAAAAGGCAGTGCAGCAGGCTGCCTAAACAAGAATATCTCCATAATCAGAAAATCTAGGCTTGACACTTGACAGCATAAGCAGCAAGGCTGTAACTGGTAGCTTTCCGGGATTTTTTCGGAACTTCTCTGCCGCTTTTGTCCCTTAATTACTAACGGGATTCTGATGAAACCCAACAGCGGATCGGCGTGGCCTTCTAGAAAATGCAGAGAGCCGATTGCCGATAATAAACTTTCACTGACGAAAACTGTAACGAGCCCAGACAGCTGCTGATAAATCTCAGTAAAGTCAATTCGGATGCCGGCAAAGGGGACACAAATTCAACTCCTTTTCTTTCCCAAGATAGGCCCCAAATTCTCGCCGCTAAAACAATTGGAATCATTTCTTTGACTGCAATAGTAATATTCTCTGTTTTTTTTAGGGCCATGTATCGGCGAACCATTCCTTTCCATAAATGAAAATTTCATAAATCTCTGCAAAACCGATAATCCCTGCAGCATCCGTTTTAATAAAAACACCAGACCCCTTTTCCCACTTTGGAAACAAAAATAAGCTCCGCCCATTCCATTTCTCGAACAATTCTTGCCAAAAATTCATTTTGTGCTTTTCCCATCACGTTAGGCGAACATAATAATCAAGTTTCGACAGTG
Organism: Chrysaora quinquecirrha; assembly: GCA_014526335.1. Lineage (NCBI taxonomy): Eukaryota > Metazoa > Cnidaria > Scyphozoa > Semaeostomeae > Pelagiidae > Chrysaora > Chrysaora quinquecirrha. The sequence continues at coordinate 161,031 of JACTAT010000355.1, read as the reverse complement.
AATACGCACGACGCACGATCTATAAGGCGACGGAGAAAAGGGCGTCCAAGTGCTATTGTCATTCAGCAATTCTAAAGGGAACCAATCAGAGAGAGCAGTTCTCGGTGCCCTTTGTTCTATTCTGCCAGCTGACCAATTCATGGTTAATTTTCTCAACTTTCTCAAGCGGCAAAGACGGCTCTTGATTGCCCGAATGTACAATAAAGCTTATAAAACTTATGGATTGGCTGGGGCCCTCAGTTTAATCCGTCGCAATTATAACGCCAAACTCTGCACATAAAATGAAACATTTGTAGCTACAGTACTCCCTTGAACTGTGCTTTACTGTCTTTGCAAACTATCAAAAAATCATCTAAATAATGTCGAATATGGCAGTCGGGAGAATGTTTTCCAAAGATCCATTGCAAAATATCAGCAAAACTTGTAAATATTTTAGGGGCGGTTCTAACCCCAAACGGCAAAGCCAGATCAACGTAAAACTGACCATTCCAGAACATGCCCAACAAATTCCTTTTTCTAGTTTTAATAGAAAAGAGACGATATGATCTTTTAAAGTCAAATTTAGCCATAAAGCAACTCGATCTTGAAGACATAATAGCATCAATTGCCTCGGGAATGCCCACATAACTCACTGTTGCTTCTTCATCTGGAATGAAATAATTCACGCTATTGCCACTCACTCAAAAAAATAAGGGTGCTTGACAGGGTTTTTCAAATCGGCAAGGGTTTTTCGCACAGCTAGAGTTTTTTAAAAAACCTTTTTAGACGTCACTCTTTAAAGGGGTTTTTCAAAGGGTTGTTTGAGATCTTAAGGGGTTTTTAAGACAGTGAAAAAACCCTATCGGGTTTTTTTGCTGGAATTCGTTGACTTTCTCAAAGGGTTTTTCACCCAGAGTGAATTCGAAAAGGGTTTTTCAACGTTAAGATTTTGCATAATATCTCACAAAGTTTATTTTAAAATTATCTTCAGATTAATATAATTATGAAGAAAACTTGAAAAGATATCAGATGATTGCGAATTAGGTTGCAAATTTGAAATTTTGGCTTCAAAAACCGATATTTTATTTGCGCAATTTGGAGTTCCCTCGCTTTTTGCAATGGTCAAAGTCACGTGACAAGCTTTAATTCTTCATCACTTTCCTTCAAATTTATTTAACCGCCAAAATAAAAAGCAAAGTTTATCATTTTGACGGAAGGATAGGTTTCAAGGAAAGGGTTGCATTGGAATCTTAAATAATTAATTAAATAGATTAGACATGTAAGGTTCAATTCCCAATGTGTTGTATTTCAAATTCAAACAACTTATCTATCTCCCGGGGGGGGGGGGGGTACTTCATTGTTCAAGAGACTAGACGTGCCGCCCAGTTTTTCCAAACCCACCCATGTCTACCAATAAATTCTGTTTGTCGTGGTACCCATGTATAGAAAAAACAACGAAATTTTTTACCCATTTGTACCAATATCTCAAATGTTAATTCATGTCTAAAATGTTATATATATATTTTGCTACCCATGTGTAGAGATTCTTTACGAAAAACCAACCCATGTGTAGGGAAATTGGCGCTGAAAAAGTTACCCATTTGGGCGGCACGTCTAGTATATCGAACAATGGAAGTACCCCCCCGGGATCTATCTACTTCATCGTCGTTCTTACAACGTCGAATGCTGTGTGCTTCACAACTTCTAAGCCTTCGGCCTTCAGTATTTTTACTGTTAGTTAGATGGACTACTTATTCAATGGATTCAAACAGCAAAGCGCCAATTTTACAAAACTAAAAAGTTAATCTCTAATAAGTAACTGGTCAATAAGCAACTAGGGCTGAAATTTGTTTAAATTTTTGGTGAAATAGCTTTCTTCATACTGTACATCCTTGCAAACTTGTCAGTTACATTGAAAAGCCAGAAAGAGCCAAAATAAGAGGGTTTAAGGGGTACCCGTCATTCTGCGAGGGCTAAAATACTAGATATGTTAAGCAACTCATGAGGGCTGGACCAAAGTCCAGTTGCTTATTAAAAAAAAGTGTAGCCTCTCTATCCTAACTTTCTTTGCCTACAAAAGGTATAGAGTAGGCATGTTACAGAAAAAGCTATCACTGTCAGCCTTCATGCTAGTTTTTTCATTTGCCCAGCCTACAAGTACAAGGGGGCAAGTTTTTAGGCTTTGACAGTTAAATATCTTTTTTCAAATTTTCAAATTCTTATCTACAACAAAGTCAAATTTTTCCAAGGGGCTCGGTCCTGGCAAATCAAATTTTTATGACTTTTGATCAGCAAAAATTGTTCAAATTTCAAAGAAATAAATTCATTTTAAACTTTCTAAACCAAGAGTAAATGCTGTGTTTTTAACCCTTATCCTACCGAGGGTGTTTTTTACCCCCTTCAAATTTTTTTATCCTGTGACTAATCTGTTTTTTTTCTTGGCATTTGCTTCCAAACTCTTTGACTTTAAATTTCTATGCATAAGCTACAAAGTGGAGGAAAGAATGTACAAAAAACTTTCAGTTAGGGTGTGGGGTGGTAAAAAACCAACGCTGTTACAAACAGCATGAAAGATGCCCTTGTTACCCGTACCCTGGGTACCTAAGACTAAAAGGGTCACAGGCAGTCGAAAATAAGAAACAAAGAGCAAGGGCACCACCAGAATGTTCGTTATGTCGGGAGTTCCTTTCACATGGTTTCACCTGGAAAATTTATTTGTTTGTAGAGAATTAGTTATTCCAGGGACAAGACATTCTACAGTTCATTGAGTAGCGAAATTCGTTATATCATGGCCAAGTATACTGGGATTCTCCTGTGTAGTTATTAAAGAGTGACTTACTTATGTATTTTCAATGTTTAGTCCGTATCAATCATGTAATTTCTGAGGTAAAATACAGTAGAGCTTTAATGATCACTTGTGTGCAGTGTCTTAAAAACTTGAAATATTGAGCTAAAGGAGTGTTTTGCTTTTTTTCTAGGTATGCATTAGACTGGGATTGGACTGCAGTTCTAGAAGATGAAGATTTGTTTGTACGACTACCGCTGATTTTTACATACGAGCACACATTGAAGATTTGCAAAAAGAAACTTTCGAGTATAGGATGTGACAATATTTCAGTCTTATATTTAGACTCTGAACTTTAAGTATAATCAAGGCTGACGAGACTTCTTTAACTTGAAGAAATGACTTCAACGAAGACAAAAAGTTAAAAAGTTATGAATCTCTGCTTGTCAACTTAAGTTTAACTAAAACTTGGATACCGTAGTCAACTGCATTTTGCGTAGAGAAGTTGCTACTTTGAATGAAATTTTGCCCTCTTTTCAAATTTTGTATGAAGCTCGAATCACATTTCACAGGGACATTTCACTCTTTAAAAGCGTGGCTACAATATTTTTCTTAAAACTCAAGAATTTCTCGTAGATTTCTGTTTTTCAGAAATCGTACGAATCTTACCACCAATTTTCCAAGGAGTAATTTGCCCTTTGAAAAAAATACTATGTTGCTTGTAACTTATTGTAACCGTTGTATTTATTTATGTTGTAAATCGATTAGTGTTTTAACAGCAGATAAGTTTACTAACGTTAAATGTTACACATTTTAAATAATAAATTTTTTCGTTATTAGCTAATAGCTTTTCATGCTTGAAAACCTTCTTCTGCTCTATGGTTTCTGGTAAAACCCCCGGTATATCGAACCCCTAAAGGTGCGATATGAAACCCCTGAAGGCGCTCTGAAAAACCTTTTTATAGGGTTTTTGTTAAAAGCCCTGAGTACATATATCGAACCCTTAAAGGTGCGATATGAAACCCCTGAAGGCGCTCTGAAAAACCTTTTTATAGGGTTTTTGGTAAAAACCCTGAGTACATATATCGAACCCCTAAAGGTGCCATATAAAACCCCCGAAGGTGCTCTGAAAAACCTTTTTATAGGGTTTTTGGTAAAAACCCCGAGTACATATATCGAACCCCTAAAGGTGCTTCAAAAAACCCTCAGGGTTGTCCAAAAAACCCTTCATGGGGGTTTTTTGAAAAACCCATGATAAGGGTTTTTTGAAGAACCATTTGAAAGGGTTTTTCGGAGCACCTTTACTCTGTTGAAAAACCCTTCGGGTTCGATATATCGGCAATACCTCCTCTGTTGAATAAAACCCTTGGAGGACGCCTTTTTCGAGCACCTTTATTTTTTGAGTGTATTTCTTGGGGCTATGTCCCCCAACCCCTCAGTTGATCTTCTTCAAGTCTTTTCCCCCCCTTGCCCTCCATACGTGCAGGGGTCCCTGGCGGTTAGTCAAGCTCTTGACTTTGCCATGCGTTTCTGTGGAGGCGAAGGAGATCTGCGACGCTTACTTTCACTCTGCTTTAATGTAGGGCACGCGAACGCTTTGTGAACCTTAGTACAATGAATACAGACATGCCTATAGGCACATTAAGGAAAATTGCAGCTGCCAAAATTCCACAATCTACATGCTGAATCTTTATATTTATATCTATACGATGTCATTTGCTGCGTTATCGTGAAAGCCAAAGGCTTGGTTCAATAATAGCCAAGAGTGCGTCCTGTCTTCTCGCCATTTGCTTCCGAAATGATTTATCATATTGGCAAGGCCATCTTGCATCAGGCTTGCATGATTCTTAGCTAGGACAGCAACATACGCACCCCAAGCCCCTGCTTAATCTAGAAACGAAGAAATTCGTTCACAACTCTGCTTCTCCAGCTTGGAATACTGATTGGCCGTTGGCTCGGCAGCCCGGGGGGGGGGTACATGACTTATGAATGGAAGGGGATTTGCCGCCCAGATTTAATAATATAATATATAATATAATATAAATGTAATTAAGGGGCTAAAAGGCTAACGCCTATAAAACCCTGAGTTTAAGCATTTAAATTAATCAGTTAGTACAAAAGTTATATTTTTCATCGCGACGGAAACTGTCATATAGTTTTTCAAAATTCAGTACATTATCAGCATTTACTATTTCTTTTTTCAATGAATTCCATTCATTGATGACTCTCTGTGAGAAAAAGTGTTTTCTTATGTCCAGCCTTGACTTGTTTACGACTATTTTGAATTCGTGTCCTCTTGTTCTATTATTGTTTATCTTGAAAATCTAGAGCTCTCAGTATCAATAAGACCATGAAATAATTTAAATGTTGTTATCATATCCCTCGTCTCCTTCTGTAAAGCAGAGTTGGCAATTTTAAAATATAATGTAGACCTTTGCAGAAACAGACCCTATTTTATGAGTAAAAATAATCGGAATACGAGAATAATAAGACTTTCTAGGCCTTATTATTGCTTGATATTGTGCTACGAACATCTTTGACGCGATTTTTCCACTTTTCTAACCGAATTAAAGTTAAACTTTCGACTTTTCTTCAATTTGCCACCCACGTTTATGGGGTTTTGGTTAAAATCATACCCATGTTTAGAGCATTTCAGGACCAAAAACACACCCGTATGAGGGGCACATACCCGTACCGAAAGTATACTAAGTACCCCCCATATTCCGCAAAAGATGGCAGCGGCTTATTTTACGCAATGCCCCCTAGCTACGCATAGCGACAAAATCTACGTCCGATAGAATTTGTTTTGACTGACTGACGGGCAGATATAGCTGCGAACAATTTTGACCTTCGTAAAGACATCGCAATTTCACACTCAGAGAAGTCGTTTAAAAGTTTTCATAGCTAGTCTGAATGTTGAAAAAATTTCATTTTTCGTATTCAACATCAGTGACTTGTGAGTTTCTAGCTACTTTGTGAGAATCTGTCTTCATTTTTTTGATTTTTTAGGCAGCCCTGGGTTTCCAACTGTTGGGCCTATTCATTCATCAAACTCATCAGCTATAAAAATTTTATTAAAAAGAATCATTTGAAAAAACTTTGAAAAGATGGTTTTGTCACGTGATAATTGAACATTTAATAGTATTCAAAAACTTTGAATAAAATGTCATATCTTTTATCATAGATTTTCGACCTAATTTTTGTATCAGTGGGCGAAAACAAATTCTTTCGGACGAACAGACGTAGATTTTGTAACTATGCGTAGCTAGGGGGCATATTCCTATCATGCATTGCGTGAAATAAGCGGCCGCCATCTATTGCGGAATCGTCTATTGAAATATCATACTTATTTCCTCAACCTGATACTTCGCAAATATACGAGAATAAAAAGCAAGCGCAACAAACCTTGACAGGCAAAAAATGAATTTCAGGCAGAGGAGAAAATCTCTGTTTTGATGTTGATTCTTCTAAAGCGTTCTTCCCTTGGCTCCATTTTGCACCATCCAGAAATAAACCAGTTATTATAACACCTTCTTTTGCAGATGACCCAGCCTGTATGAAATAACATTACAAATTGAACAAAAATTCCATTTTGTGAGATAAAAATCAGATGGAATTCAACGAAGCATGCAAGCAAGAATGTAACCTATATGCTATCAGTATTTACGGGAGTTTGGCATTCTGGTAGTTATATATATGATGCGGATCTGCAGATTTGTCAGTGAGAATGTTGTTATGCAACATTAATGACAAAACAACACTGTAACATTCTATATGACTTCTGATGTCCGGTTTACTCGTATACCGATCTCACAAGAATGAAGTGCAGAGGACTTCAAAATTATTTCTGAGATTCCCGCTTCTCACAAAAAAGGGAGAAGGAAATCGAAAGCAGTAGGCCTTGCAAGAGACCAGAAATGCTACAGATTAAAGCAGTGTCTTTTACCATGTATTTTGGTTTACCTGGGATATGCTAAACATCCTTTAAAAAAGGAAAGGCAAAGGAAAGTGTTGAAGTAAAGATTTGGTAAGCTGATAATTTTACTGCACATTCAATGGCGGTGATAAAGACTGAAGAGGTTCCAGACCCTTGAAAATGCAAAACGTAACATCTATAATATACATCTGCACGAAAATCGCAGTTTCCCAGGATAAATTTGAATCAGCTGGCCAAGATCTATTATGTTTTTCTAATGAAAAAAGACAAATTCAATTTCGGCATAGCATTTTTCAAACGATACTTATCATGACATCATACAGGGTTACTGTTTGGCTGGTGAATAACTAAATGTAAATAAGATAAATGCTAAAATGCTTACTTGAAAGGACATTGAATGGATGTCAATATCTTTATCACTGCTCACATCTTCATTGCACCACGTACGCTTACTGACATGATATTCGTAAGTTAGATAATCTACTGCCACTCTGTTCTTTCTTGCATGTGTTTGTAAAACAGCAGTTAGAAAACCTTTGAATGTAATAATATTGCTGTAAGAGTCATATATCTAAATAAGCTTTTTAACATGAATCAATAGGGAGCAGTTAAAAAGTAGTTAAAATTATAAGTACCTTGAGGAAAATAAAAAGCTGGAAGCCAAAAAGCCCTTGGCTGATCTGATGGAAGTAGAGCATTAGATGATGACCGGCTTTGCTGCCTTGAGAGAGCTTTTTCAGAATTTTTCACCAAATCAATCCATCTGCCAATAAACTCAACTCTTTTGATGAGATTTTCAATCCAAGAACCAAGCGGTTTATTTGAAGAATGGGCCACATTCTGACACAAATGGTTAAAATAATGAATACAATAATATCGTTGAAGAAAATGAGGAATGTAAAAGTAGTACTATTATGAAAGGAGTAGCTATCAAAATGCAAACCTTTAATTCCAGAGGAACTTCATTATGTAATAAAGCATTGTATGTTGCTTCCAATACTTCTGACATCACTGTATCTCCTTTAACAGCAGAATATAGAGAATCCAACGAAGTGTGGACCTTTAGTAATAATTCATTGTATCTTACGTATTCTTGTCGCAGAAAAGCAATCATGGCTGATTCACTAACCTGATCACTTGTTAAAACTGTCATTCCTGTAATAAATTATAACTAGTTAGTAATTGAGCAATGCTTATAACTTGCAAAGTCACTTCATCTCAATGATAGAGAGACATTAAAAAAGGGCAATAAAAAGCAAAATGGTGATTAACCTGATACAGCTTTACGAAAAGAAATCTTTGATTTGTGAGAAGACGCAGATGTAACAGTGTGCTTTGAAGCTACCGATGAAGATCTACTTAAAGATGTATGGTTGATTGGCACTTCAACAGGCAAAATTCGACCAATTTCAACAGCAGTACCAAGAACATAATCATCATTGCTTTTTCCTTGTCTAAAAATGAACAAAACCTAAATCACGTTTGAAAGATTGGTAACTGGTCTAAAGAACAGAAGAGCATGCAAATTGGCACATTTATATCCATCCAATGGGCACACCTTCGTGTAGTGTAGCATATGGCGGGCTTTGATTCGTATTCGGTCTATAGCCCTTCCCAAACGACCAAACATTGTTTGTTAAACATTTGAGATTTGCTTCACAAAATAATTTAGACCGTTTGGCCACGTCACACAAAAAGCTTCTTCACATGCAAAATCGCTTTGCAAAGATTTTGGAAAACTCCGCAGCTAAAAAGATGTTGCTTAACAACCAAATCTCAAATTATGAAAGTTACATAACGTTACATTACGTAACAAATGCATGTGAACTCAGGTGAACAAGTTAGCAATTGCCAGAAGAAAAGCAAAGCCTTTTGGACAAGTGCATATCTCTTATTCTTGAATGTTAACTTAAACGGTCCATAAATGCAACGCGTTTGCTAAGAGTTGCGTCTTTAGACGCTTTGAAGCTCGGCGACCCTAAGGTGTTAGTAAGTATCCTCAACACAATAACTAGTAATATTTGGTGGGACAAAAGTTGAAATTTAAAAGTTAGAGGCGACAATACAGCAGCCAAAAGTGTCATTCCATTTCATTCGGATTAAAACATTTTTGTCTTGTGACCAAACTTCTCGTGAAAAAGAAATGCTGATTCTTATGAAGCAAATGTATGAAACAATGTATTTGGTCAGTAAAATGCTGCATTCTTGTAATCACGCAGGGCAGATTTTTTCTAAGCATTGCAGATAGAAAAAATTGCTTAGAACTGTCAAATCAATCCTTCCACCAAAATCCCCTTCTAGTTGCCTTAATCAAGTCATGTATACATATTTCGATTCCAGGTCTCCGGAATGCATTATATTAACATATCTGAACAGGAGGATAAATCCATATTACAAGTATAGCTACTTACACAATTAATGAAGAAGTTCTTGGTTGCATAGACACCAACCCTTGGATTATGTTCTTGCCTCCTTGCTTAAGATGTTCCAAATCTGCATTGGAATGCATTCCAAATATCTCAGGTGGATCGTTAAATGGAAAATTTTCCATGTAATTTGCTAAGTCGTCAAAATCGACATCATGTTTGGGTGGTCTGAAAGCCTGCAAAAAGCAAACGTACGTAAAAGAAGGAGTGAAAGTATTCTCGTCAACACAATCGAAGTATCTGAACATTAATTTGGCTTATACTAACCATATTTTTGTTTATTGACTAATATTTCGGCCTCCATGGTGGTGGCCATCATCATTACTTATTTAACACTACTAACCAACAACGATGTCACTTGGAGATTAATCGAAGTATCAAAATTAGTAAAGATTAAATCTTCCTTAATAATGTGAACGGAGGTGGTAGATCATCATTATCATCATCATCGAAGTCATCATGATCGTCATCATAATCATCATTTTCATCATCATCATCATCATCATCATCAACATAATCATCATGATCATCATCATCATGATAATCTTCATCATCATCATCATCATCAACATCATAATCATCATCATCATCATCAACATCATCATAATCATCATTATCATCATCATAATCACCACCATAATCATAATCATAATCATCATAATCATCATTATTATCATCATCATCATCATCAACATCATCAAAAGTAAATTGACAGTTTTTTATATGTCTCTAGTGAATACTTGAATATATGAAATGTTTGAAGATTTAATGGTTAAATGATTACAGCATTGGCAGCACGTGTTTAATAGGTTATTGAAATTATATGAATATTTTCTAAACATAGCTACCTTTAAATCCAAGTATTCATAATCATCTGACAGCGTTTCAGGGTTTAGAAATGCTTCTAGCAGACTAAGAAGGCATCGTTGATCCCAATCATCAGTGACTCTTCCACCATATATTATTTCTCCCGTCAGCAATTTCAATGCATTCCATGGGATAGATCCTTTACTTGGTAGCAAATCATACATAGTTAAAACTGAGACCTAAAACGTACAATCGGTATTCGTTCCATTCGTTGCAAAAATTGACAAAATAGATAACTGTTGTTTTAAAATTTCGAATTATGATGGGTCCAGGGAAAACCGTCCCAAAATTCGTAAGTTTTTGGAAGAATAGAAGTACATCACTTCAGCGAGCGGTCACCATTAAGGAAATTATCAGAAGTTTAATGATAAGATGAAGATCCGATATAAAACAAAAAGTTCGGTGCAAATTGTCATTTCCTTAGAGCTCTTAAGCTAGATTTGATGATTTATGAGCTTTAAGAATCAGAAGACAGGGTTTTGCCGTGAAATGTGGATTGGCATCTCAAATTTTAAATTCGTTGAAATTGTGGTTATGTTCATATTCACTTTCACGAACTTTCCCAAGGGCATCTCTGATTCAGTTGTCTTTCGAGACATGTTTGGTTGCAACATATTATAGATTTCGATTCATTACGAACCCGCAGTAAGAAAAAAGTTACGGTCACACGGTCATTCACTTGAGGAAGGTCAATCATAACAAGATATTATCTTATACCAAACACAAGACATGCCTATTTTCATGGTTAAGCGAGGAAGGTTTTCAGCTAGGTGCGTTTTTGCTTGGAAGAAAGTTAAGCAAAATTCTTTGTACAATGCACATACAGTGCACAATGGCAACGTACTAAAGACCTTAGCTTGCTGTGTTTTAGCTCACTTCACTTAAAACCTTAAAATCTTCTTTCATTGGAAAAAAGTTTGAAGCTGCAAGCAGGTCGCATTTTAACTTTAACTATCCTCCAAAAGCATCGATACAGAACAGATCTTTGATATGTTTGGTTACAAAACATCATAGATAACTACAATACAGTACCTCAAGATCAGAATTAATGAATTCATAAGGAATGTTCCACCCAAGTGGGCCAAATTTTCTTCTTTCTTGCACAATTGCATTAAAGAAACATAAACCAAACAATAGTCTTTTCCAATCCGTCGACTCCATGTTACTGTCATCAATTTTCTCAGCCATAATTCCACTAACATTAGCCAATGAGCGCTGCAAATTGGCTTTCAAACCAGGAGGTGGTTCAACGGTCATCTACAAATTATAAAAAACCTCTCAAAGCCGTTTCGTTCACCTGTCCAGTATGAAATTTTCAATTAGATGCCATACATGAGTCAACTGAACGGGTTTACCGAAATTGAATACAGCTGGAATCCAGTCAAATCGATTCTGATTGAGAGTTTTCGAAAGAGAAGAGAAGATTTTAAGGAACCATAAGAAATTACGAAATTTCACCAAATCAAGGCAAATCGAGGAAAAGGTACACATTAACCACTTAAACGAACGTATATAGATTTAAATTTAAGGCATAAATTGCAACTTATTTTGGGATAAATTTCACAAATTGCATTATATTTTACACAAGACCTTGAAAGTTTGATTCGTTTTCGATTTCTTTTCTGACGTATTTAAAAAATCTTTTGTCTCTTTCAATGGGGGTGCCATACGCCTTCCTTTTTCGATTTCCAAGCAATGAACACTAAGCCCTAAGTCTGAAGGATTCTTTCATGTTTTCAGCTAAGAATTAAGTATATTAAGCGTATTTTCAAAAAGTAATGTGGAGCTTGTAAGTTTTTTAAGGCGTTAAAAAGTTCATCAGTTACAGGCTATTGAAGCACGAGGGTTAATTGAAAACCAAAAATAGAGTTAATTCTATATTGAAGGAAGGTCTTTCTTTAAAGGTTGAAGTTTGCAGGGAGGAGCTGAAACAAGTACCCAATGAGAAAAGCAAATAAGTATGCGAAAAACACAACATAGCGAATAGCATACTAATTACATACTAAACATTACATACTAACCTTAAGCCCAACTTTAAGAACTGAAGGAGGAAATACTGCATCTGGTTTAGAACTTAGCCAAAGTCGGAATTGTGGATCAACAGCAACATCAGTATTACAAATGCTGAAATAATCGAAAACAAAGTCCATTTAGACTATATTTCGATTCGTCAACACTCGGGGTAATACTACGTTAAACATCTAGGTTCAACAGATTCAAACCATACGGAACCATTGAATAGTAATTTCCGTGATACTTATTCAAAAGGACTGCATACCTTATGCACCAAAAAGTTTGGTTTTTCATGAATTTTCATGATTGTATGATGAAAGGTACGTAAACACTTGCCAGAGACTGAAACAGCACCTTGCAACTAGGCCTAAACGTTATCGAGACAAGTCTCGGCAGAAATGAGCAGCCACCCTGCGGTTCCAAACAACAACCAAACCTTGTACCTGATTCTGCCAAAGACAACATTTACTTGACAACCAACATTGTGCAGTCAATTATAGCAAAATTGATTTCAACTAATTGATAAAGTAAGCAGCTTTTTGGCATCTGTCTACATCAAAAACAAAGGACGGGTCTGTGTAGACAGAAAGACTTACTCATTTGGAATCTTGCTGTATCGTATGAGAACAAGCTGATAAGCGTTCAAAACTCATTACACATACCGTTTCACTTCTTTCATTCGTGCATTTCTATCCGCATCTCGCAAAAAACTCTACCTTAGCCAATTGTTTCGGGCTGTTTTTCGACATTTATTGAGGATTGTTAGAGTAAAACAGCTTCTTAGTATGAGCAAAGATGTTTCAGCTCATTTTCGCTATTCAAAAGTTCCGTACGTCTCAACGACTATTAAAAGTGATTTTAAGTTTGTTCCTAGTACACTACCTGCGTACAATTTCTTGTAATTTTGGCATAAAAGACCCAGCAAGATGGCAGTTTTGAAGAAAAACCCAACGACCTTTTTGTGAGTATGCTTTCCTAATAAGTTCTTCTGCTTTTGGTCCCTGGCCTCGTCCAAGTGATATCAAATCCAAATGTAAAGTACTTCCTCTGACATCTTTCACAAAACGAAGCAACTCAGCAGTGGGATCAGACCCTGAAAAGATTTATGAAAAAAGTTATTCAAAGTCTATTACAAAGATATACGCAGAGGGGATAAAACAGTCAGGCACTGCCGTATTCAGTGCCAGCCAATACTTGACAACTCAGACATGGGAGTATTTGTATCATTATTTGGACTTCTGAACAGATTTTTAGCACAACAAAAGGGTCCTTCCTTTCGACGTTTTTATCATAGTTCTTAGACTAGTGTGTGAGACCCACAGAGACGGCAGAAACAGAGAATACTAAAAAGGGAGGCTGGGGGGAAAAGCTTGTTCGCGTTGTACATCAACCCCCGTTTAAAAAAGAATGAAACTAAAATATACAAAGTGGAGTCATCAAAAAATAAAAAATACATATATACCTGGTGAAAGTATAAACACAAGAGGTGTTCTGCAATTTGAATCGTCATAGAATTCACGAAGATCGAATCCTGATGGTGTGACAAATGTGACACCTAATTCTTGTACAACGTATTCTCGTATTGATGAAATAAGACACTCTGGTCGGAGAATTTTAACCAGAATCAGTTTGTGAAAGTTTGAGAGTTTCTTCGGAGACCATCCTTGATATTTAGAAGAGTCTGCGAAAAGAAGGTTGTTGCCAAAATATGATTTTACTGAGAATGAAACTGCTGTTCAAATATCTAATCAAACGGAATCAGATAGACAAGCAAAATCAGAAGACCAAGTATGATCTTATAATTATTAGTATTATAAAATCAGAAAATAGTTCACAATT
>JACTAT010000355.1:64598-146685 GCA_014526335.1 Chrysaora quinquecirrha | reverse complement strand
AGTCTCCAATTATAACAACGTTTCTCCTCTTCTTATTATTGGAATTCTCTTTAGTGATGTTTAAGTCTTCCTGTTTAGGTAGTTGGACTGTACTGTTGAGCAAATATCTTCAAGCGAGTTTTCGTTTGACAAAGAAATGTTTGCCCCCAGAGGTTCGTCACATATTGTTGTCGTTGGTTTTTGATTAAGCATCATTTCAAGGGTTTGTCTGTTTTGTCCCAAGGGTAGATTTACTTTTTTATCAATTTGTTTTTCAATATTTATTCTAGGTCCATGAATTAGATTCTCAATTATCTTTTGCTTTTCGTCTAGTTGTTTTTCTAATGATGCTATGCGCAATTCAAAATTCTTTATAAGCATTTTCAAGAGAAGGTACTACTACTGTAATTATTCAATTTCATCGTGAATATATCTTTTAAATTCGTTTAAATCAGACTGAATGTTACTTACATCGTTTTCAATTATCTCCGTGTCCGTTTGAACTCCTACAGACCTCATGTCATCCTCGATACACACAACCTGCGACTTCTTCCTGTACGAAATCTTGTTGTTCACGTGTGTTTCAATGATGGCGCCCGCGTTTATTGCGAGTTCGATATTTCTTTTCGTCTGGTTTTCATCCCAGCTGTGTTCTTTTTCACAAAATTCTACAATTCTTTCGAAATATTGACCAATATGTTTTTGTCTTAGGGCATCTAGTGCCTGTGAAACTTGATCACACACAATTGAAGAGGCCATAAGGAGAGCTCCAAAAACACTGCATTGAAACCGCATTCGGAAAAATATATTTAAGTTTCCAATACTAACTGTATTCGAAGTGCTACAAGAATATTGAAATTTGCGATTCTTGTCATTCACAACTTGTTCAGTGATCACTTATGTAGTCATGACTACTCATATCAGAAGGTTTCTATATCATTGTATTTTGAGTGCGAATACTTCTATTTTCCTTATTTTACACTTCATACTTTTTAAATGAAGACAAGGAAATCATCTGCAATATACCTCTCTGTTAACGGGTTTGCACAACTTAATAGCTCAAAATTATGCCTCACATCAACATAAAAATACCGAGAAAAAAAGCTAAAAAAATAATCAGACAAAATGAAAAAGCACCGGATTCATGAAACTATGCTTTTCAAAACCAGTCGTAGCTAACGTGATTAAACTGAATGTACATTTTTACAGTCCAGTCAGAAACGAAAAAAAGACATGCAGTTTAACTATTCTGATACCAATGATTAAAGCCTAAGGTCGAAAAGAAACAGGCGTCGATGCCATATTCTTTGGTAAAGGTTTCGTCAGCCAAGTTCTTGGAGAAGCTTTTGCCCACTTGTTCCTTTCCACCATTGTTGGGTCATCTTAGGTTACCCCCTGTTCTTCCCCCGTATTGTTCCGCGTGTATACATTAGGTTCTTCTCCACATTTCCCCTCATTCTCGTATAGTCGTTGTATGAAACCTTAGGCCGGTAAATCCGAATACAGTAACTTACATTACTATACGAGAATTATCAATAATGGAATCGAAAATTAAAAAGGATGCATCTACTAGAAACCTAGTAGATGCTTCAGGTAATAAAATGAATGTAATTGGGGTAGTAGACATTCGTGTCACAGCTCCAGGGATTAACATTACTCAAAGCATGAAACTGATTGACTGTAAGACTTACAAAAATGTGATATTGGGAAGAGACTTTTTGGCCAACTTCAACACGGTGGCTTTCAATTTCGGCAATAACCGTGTATTACTAGGGAGCAAAAATTTTCCTTGTGTTAATCTAATTGGCACAGAAACAGTCAGACTGCAAAGCTCGATTACCCTGCCGGGTCGTTCTGAGTGTTATTAACGTAAACTGTAAAAAGTCAATGGCATTACTAACCGCAGATTTTGAGCGGATAACGAAGTTAATAAACAAGTGAAGGAAATGCTCGATAATGAGATTATCCGCCCTTCGTCTTCACCGTGGAATGCACCAATCATTCTGGTCAAAAAGAAGGACAATTCCTTGCGTTTTGTGTGTGACTTTAGAGGATTAAACGATGTTACAAAGAAAGATGCATATCCCTTGCCCCACATTCGTGACGTGATAGACAAAATGAATGGAGCAATGTTTTGGTCGACGCTTGACGCAGCCTCAGCTTGTTGGTCGATGCCTCTGGCTGAATGTGACAAAGAGAAAACAGCCTTTTCAGTCCCAAGGGGAAAATTTGAATTCAATGTAACCCCTTTCGGGTTGTGTAATGCTGGAGCCTCTTACCAGAGATTGATCGACATCACCTTATCCGGGTTACCATCGGACCGTGTGCTGGCTTATATGGATGACATAGTGGTGTTTAGCAAATCCTTTGAAGAACACTTAGAAAGCCTAGAACAAATATTCCTCCGCCTACAGTCATCGGGAATTTCCCTAAAATTGTCCAAATGTCTTTTTGCATGTGAAAGAGTAAATTTTCTTGGATTTACACTATCTAGTGAAGGTATTAAACCCCAATCTCGATTGACTGAAGCAATTGGGCAATTTCAAAGACCATCTACAAAAAAGGAACTTGAGAGATTTCTCGGCCTCGCTGGGTTTTATCGTGCATTTATTCCGAAATTTGCAGATATCAGCAAGCCACTTAATGAGTTAAGCAGTGATCACCCAATTTTCAGTGGACGGAACTTTGCGAGAACGCATTCAATATACTGAAGCATAAGTTAGCGTCACATCCCGTGCTCAAGTTTCCAGATTTTGGTCAAAAATTTGTCGTAGAAGTCGATGCAAGCAATTTTGCCGTTGGTGGAGTCCTCTCACAGTTTGGATCAGACCAACAATTACATCCGGTGGCTTATTTCTCAACGGCCTTGCAGGAATCCCAGCGTAATTGGTCTGCTACAACTAAAGAAGCCTTTGCTTTGGTTTTAGCAGTAAGACATTGGCATGTTTATTTGATGGGAACACAATTTCTGTTGAATTCAGACCACAACCCATTGACATTTCTGCGAGACCAGAAAGACCCTCGTGGGAAGCTAGCGCGTTGGATGACAGAACTCGAAGAATTCGATTATTCAATCAAATACATACCTGGAAAAATAAACCTTAAAGCCGATGCCTTATCTAGGAATAATGCAGCCGAGTTAGCTCAACCAGAATCAACATTTGAGGATAAAGTTTACGCCACGTTTGCTGAAAATGACCGTTTTTTGGAACAGTTGAGATCCGAGCAGTCCGAAGATCCACTGATTTTTAAAGCTATGCAGAGCATTACTAAAGGAGAACCGATTGATCAAGGTCGTTTGAAAAAAGTACAAAATCAACTACAAACTATCAACGGTATACTAACGAAGTCAAGTCAGCCCATTGTACCTCCATCACTACGGAAAATGGTTGTTTCTACATACCATAATGTTGCACACTTTGGAGCTGCCAAAGTTTATGATTTTTGAAAAAGCGATTCTGCTGGCCGAATACGTTTAATTACATTCGCAATTTCACTTCACTGTGCACGACTTTTCAGAAATCAAAATGTGATACAACTCCTCCTAAGGCACCATTGTTACCATCGTTCATCGTCAATGCATCCATGCAGTTCTTGTCATTGGACATCGGTTACTTGCCAAAAGATCAGAACGGTTATCAATACATATTGTTAATCGGAGATGTCTTTTCCAAATTCATCCAAGTGGAGCCTCTCAAAGATCAGACTGCACCAACGATAGTCGACGCACTAATGAAAAACTGGATTTATGTTCATGGCACACCATTATATTTACTAACTGATCAAGGTTCAAACGTTGACGGCGAAGTGATGCAGAATGTCTGCAATTCCTTGGGGGTTGAAAAACGCCGTTCTTCAAGGAAATGGCTTTGCAGAGCGGAACAGTTAAAGACTCACTCCGTTCAGTTCTTTTACATCGTAAAATACAACAAACCAAATGGCGTTCAATTCTTCCAGAACTGATATTTGCTTTAAATGCCAGTGAGAGTAAGGCCATTAAATATTCTCCTTTTGAAGTAGTATTCGGGAGACAAGCCGTTTTACCTCAAGACATCCTATTTGAAGTTGAAACTAACGACAAGCATGACCATGTTCCTGTCCGAGACTATGGGAGCGAAGTAAGTTCAGTATTGCAAGACACCTTTAATCATGTTATAAAGTCCTTACAGCTAAATCAACAAAAAATGCAACAACAGTACAACAAAAGACTCCGTTTCATTGACTATGCTGTCGGCCAAAAAGTTTGGCTTAAGGTGAAACATTACAAAACTGGCGAGAACAGGAAACTAGCTCCGCGAAGGGATGGCCCATGGACTGTTCTGCAGAAGTTACCAAATGGCGTGAATTTTAAAATCGAGAATTCCCGAAAGGAACAGAAAGTGGTTCATCATGATCGTCTGCTGCCAGTTAAAGAAGGTGATCTCGCATCGGAAGGACTGGAAGAAATCACGAACAGAGAACAACCGAACAGGGATCCGCCTCTTGTATCTGATCCAGAGTCGACTGATGAGGGAGAATTCTCTTCTTCAGATTCAGCACAGAGCAATTCAGCCGACGAAGAAGATTCCGATGATAATGATTCCGTTGAAGGTCTTCCGGTAAGACAATATCCTCGAAGAGAGCGTCGAGCTCGAACTTTTCCCGATGCCGTTTCGTGGGATGTTATTCGTATTTGACTGACTTATATTTACTCTTTAATTGTATTTAATCATGTTTTGTTTTGTTGTATTTCTCCCTTTTGGAGATTAGTTTATTAAGGGGAGGGGAAATGTTGGGTCATCTTAGGTTACCCCCTGTTCTTCCCCCCGTATTCTTCCGCGTGTATACATTAGGTTCTTCTCCACATTTCCCCTCATTCTCGTATATTCGTTGTATGAAACCTTAGGCCGGTAAATCCGAATACAGTAACTTACACCATCCTGATGCCGCCAAAGCAGCAGAGTATTGTACTTACTCTACCTATTAAATGAAGCGTTGCCGTATTTAAGGATCGTGCTAATGGTAAGTGATGTCACCACAGTCAAGATGAGGTCTGACATGAATCCTATCTGAATCCTAGGTATACTAAAAGTCACAGGCCCTTTTGTACTTCCAGGCCTTATCAGGCTGTCATTACAAATTGATTCACAGATGGATTCAGATTGTAGGAAATACATATCAAATTCTACTCACACTCTTTTTATTGATTGAATTAAAAAACCATCATGTTTAAACCAATTTTACTTCGAAGCTTCCCTCACACAACACATTTTCACAACACAACACAACACTTCTTAGATATCTATTTGGCATTCTTTGAGAGTTTGTTAGCTTTCAGAAAAAGGGTTTTTGTAGTTTCTTATGGGTTTTTATAAGACTTTAAAAATATTATAAATGTTATTTGCCGCGAAATTTGCAGTTTTGAACGAAGGTGAGGCCAGTTGGTTAGCTACGCGTGAATCGGCCATTTGGCTATTTGATAGTCTCAAACATACAATTTCATCGGAAGCGAAAGATGCATGTTATGAGCATCGCAGAACGTCTTGTGGCCAGGTCCGGTCGAGGAAACCAATCTGTTTATCGGCGATGAGGTGGAAGGGATCCTGGCAGAAATTGGCATTTGAAATGCACACAAATCTACACTCTGGTGATGGTCGAAATGAAGCCACTATATTTGCCCTTTCGTCTCTACTTTTGACTGAAGGAGCAACAATGATGACAAAATAAAAAAAAAGGAAAGACGGTGAAGAGATAAATACAAAATATAAGCAGGAACCACGACGCAAAAAACGACTGCTATACATAGTGGAATAAACATTCTAGCTAATATTTTGCTTTGCCATGCAAAGCTTTTCAGTCTATGATTACAAATATGAGAGCCTAAGCGGAGAATGTTTGCTGAGAATATTTACGCAGACTCTCTGATCTCAAATAAATAAAAATTAAGCCAAAAAGGCTCCAGTGCAAAAAGTTTTCATCAATATATGAATCATGCCAAATCTGCCTTCATTACTGAAGACTTTTTCCAATAAATCTAGTTTTTGGTTGTGTAGCAATATAGAATTCAATGTTAAAAAAGGATCATCTCAAAATATCCAAATATATATTAGTTTCCGTTTTCGCAGTGAGAACGGTATAGAAAGAGAAAATAAAAAACATTAAACAGAACAAGATATAATTCTACTTACTCTGTCTGTCAGGCCAATATCTGCCCCCTTATCCAAAAGAAGACGCGCGGTATCCACTTGACCACGATTTGCCGCCAAATGTAGTGGAGTTCGCCCATACTACAACAAACAAGGTGAGGAAAAATCTATGAAAGTCAAGTTGCAGTCGACTAAACATTAACCAGAAAAAGGTAAATTGTGAAGTCATTTCTGACATCTCTGTAAAGGCCCGGTTACACTATTAGATATTCTATTAGATATTCACCAGACATACCAAAAATAGTGTGTCGATTAGATATCTAACAGTGTAACGTGCCATTAGATATTCGATGAGGGATTAAAAGGAGGAAAAACATATCTAATCAAGCTGGGAATAAAATCAAATCGTTTTGATTTTATTCCGAATATCTAATGTAAAAGAATGCAGACGTAAAGATGCCGACTGTCTGATGACGTAATGACGTGCAAGTTTTGAAGCAACAGTGGACTTTTCAGGCCATTTCTTGTATTTTCTATGCGAAAACTGCAGTTTACCAATTTACATCGCGAATATTATCAATGTTTTACCAAAATCAATAGAAAAACTGTATGGAACAGTGTGTTGGAAGCACTGAGAAAGCCAAACTTCGAAAAGTAGACTTGCAAGATGTTTTTCCACTTGTTTCTGGTTCAATTTTCGATAGTGGAGAGAAACATGCTTAAATATATCAAATTCAACGAAAAACGTCTTTTCTCTGCTCAGATTACGATTTACTGAATTCAGGCAGCGCCAAAATGAATGGAATATCTAACGGACTCGTTACACTGTTAGATATTCCATTAGATATTATTTCTCGTTTTGGATGCTCTATATATGGAATATCTAATGGAATATCTAATAGTGTAACCGGGCCTTAAAAAGAACATCCTAAATTCAAATTGAATGCCAAGGATTCCATAAATTCTCAAATAAACGCCCCCTTCTTTAAACGCCTCCCTCTAATTAACGCCTCTCAAAACTAAGAAAATTAAATAAACGCCCCAGGCGTTTAGTTGAGGATTTATGATATAGTAGAGATCTAAAAACATAAAAGAAAAAAAAAATGAAAAAATTGGTTTACTTAGCAAATTATTTAGCAAATAAAGTTTCAGAATAGGGATTACGTCAAAAGCGCGCCGGACCAATTTTTATCACGCACGAACGCACTTATAATATATAATTATAACTTATAAAGCAAATAAAACGTGGCGTTTTCGAACAACGATAACACAACCATATATCTGTATTGGAAATAGAAAGTTTTAGGCAGAAATACAATGCAAATAAGGTAGCATCATTCCTGGTATTTTTGCGTTTTGTCATCCTGTGGTTATATTACCAACTTACAGGGTAGAACTGACATTTTGAGAGACACAGCTTCATAGAAAAAGCGGAACTAATCAGAAGCGAAACTATGACAAACGTTATCGTGTTAAAAAGGGTAAGAATTCAAGAGGTAGTGAGCTTGTATTGTTAAAAAACAATAGAGGACTTAATCTGAAACATGTTAGACCATTTCAAATACTGCAGAAAATCGGGGAAGACTTGAGAAATCGTTGTGAAAATAGTGGAAAATAGAGAACAGTTCACTAAAATCGTTTAAAATATTATACACCAGGTCCTATTTATGACATTGATAAAGTATCTTCGTGTAGTCACATGAATGAGACGTATTCAGGTAAACAATGGCATGATAAATATAGTTATCCTTCTTCATGTCCTAAAACGGTAGCTTCAACATAGTGGCTGCTCCAGAGAAAAGAATTTTAAAATCGACAAATATTATTTCTGGAAGGCCAGATGCCTCGGGATGGTACAGTAAGCAATGTTCTTGACGCATTTTTTCTATAACAAGAACATCTAAATCTATGCTTAAAGAATATTAACTACATGTGCCATTCATGGCGGGAAAAGACACAAGGTCATCTGGTCCCCATCATAATTGACACTTACAAAATAACATAGAAATTGAAAAACAAAAACAAATGAAAAAATTACAAAGGCAAAATCCAAAGGGATAACAATACAGCAAAAGCATAGAGAAACATTGACAGAGAAGAGCCAAAAAAGGATGCTACACAGGTTGAATTTTAGCATGCTAAGAATTTGGATGAATCGCATAGTTTTTCGATGAACAAAATTGTAGCTTTCAAAATCACTCTGTTTGAGACAATATTTAATTTCTCACAGCCAAATAGTATGAGGTTGCTGAAGGCATCATTATCCAGAACTCAAAGCTCCAATAGCGGGATATCTCCAAGCTGATCCAACATATCTCTACCAGCATTGTCAAAAGCTGGACAGTGCAGAAAAAATGTTCATTATCCTCATTTCTAATAACGCATATACACAACGGACGTAAACAATCAAAATTATGTCTGAGACGATGCTCATATAGGGAACTGAATACAACTCTTTGTCTTGCTGGAGACTTTGCACCTTCAGCATTGTGCAAATTGTAAATAGACCTACACGGAGGACGTATTTGAACAAGCAATTTGCGTTTGAACTCCCCCAACCGAAACAGAATTTCTTGCATCTTCATCAAGCAGGTGCCATCGAAGGGAGCATTTTGAACAATGCCATATTCTTTGGAAAAGATTTTCCAAGCCAACTTCTTGGAGAATCTTCTGCGCACTTGTACCTTTTCAAGCTAACGCCGCCAACGAAACAGAGTATTGTACTTGCACTGACTTTTTAGTGAAGTCTTGCTTTTTTTCAGGAACGAGCTTAAGCCTTTGCCAAACGTCGCCAACATTACACCCAACATTTCACCGAACTTCTTTTTCAATGTTGGCTGCTGTAGGGGTAAGAGTGGCTAAAGGCTGTCAACATTTCAGCCAACATTCGTATTAAAAAAGTGCGTTTGATTTAAGAGCCTAGGACACCTGCCGGAAAATTCTCATTTTGGTTCTTTTCCAAGCGTTTTTATACCGTAAAATTAAAAGTTTTCTTAAAACTTCCTTCTTTAAGAATTATATTGCTGTTTTGCGTCGTTTTTCCACCTTACCTAATACGCATGCGTGGAGCAAACATTTGTTGGCGCCAGTGGCCAAACGAAGCCAACATTCTGAAATGTTGGGTGAATTTTTGACCCTAATCAAACTTCCGCCAACATCAGCCAAAATGATGTTGGCTCACCCAAAACGGTGGCCAACATTTCGTCCAACATGAAGTTTGGCCAATGTTTGGTGAAGTGATGGGTACGTTTGGCCGGGGCTTTATGATAAAGGATATCACCACAGTCAAGGTGAAGTCTGACATGATGCTTATTAATTTGAGTAAGTACTTCCTCATTGGCATACCTTGATAAGTATTTAGTGACGCCAATGCCACTTCGAGCCTTAGTTATAGCGTCCTTGATATGGCTTTGAAAGCTTAATTTATCGTCAAGAATGATACTGAGATGCTTTTGTTCGTTCTTCAACGACACTTCTTAAACTTCTTAATTCGTAACATTGTTACAGGATGATATGATTTATTTCTTTTTGTTGTCAAAATTACCTCTTTTGAAGCATTTTGAATTAATTATAAGAACATGACAAAAAAACACTCTGTTAAGGTGGTATCTGTTACTAACAGTTTTCCATTGGGGAAAATAAATTTTTGAAAAATCACCAACACCAGCAAGAACAAAATTAATAGCTTTTAGGGTTATAGGCTTTCTTGTTCGTATAAATAATAAAATAATAAAAGAAGGAAAATACGATTGGTCGTTCCGAAATCAGCAAAGAGCAAAAAGCCGAATATTTTGAATGAGATTAGCGTTTGAGTTTAGTCAGGAAAGGTTCAGGCTGCTGTGTGCACGGCTTGATTAGAGAAACAGGCTAGAGAACCAGCTGTCCAATTAAAGGTGAAGAATCACAGTTTAATTATGTTCCATGAAGTCTAACTTCAACGTTTTCATATTCGTACATCTGGACATTGACCTCCTGCTTTTTTCATACTCTAACATTAAGTTTGAAATCAATTTACAATATGACTGATTTCCTTGCCCACTTCTATGGCTCTAGAAACTGTAGCCTTAATACTAGTATTTGAGATGATTAGGAAGGTACAAATTTGGCATCATCGGAGATCACTTTACACTAACTTTTGCGATATCATTCTAAGAAGGATTGTCGAAGCTGTTACATAGTTATATCACAACGCGTGAAAACTTATTTGCAGCGGTCGTTCGTGAAAAATCCAACAGATTTGTTTGAATTCGAAGAAAGATTCTCAAATGCTTTCACAGGAATTGGAAAATGAGCAAAAAATTTCAGGAGTAAAGGTGATGGGGGAGATTCAGGTGTAACGTATTGCTGTAGAGCAGCGCAAAGCACCTGCATTTATGTAGTTCAAGGGTTTGTTGGTTTACTTTCATATTTTCATTACGAGCAAAGACTATTTAATTTAACCTAAAATCTTTGCCAGAAGGCCTCACAAAAGTGAAATTCCTACATATTTTGTCTTTATCCACAAAAAAAAAAACAGTTAGACAACCTTTGTAAAAATCCTCCTTCCCCAATCTCAATGCGGTTTCTTTTTGGAAAGCAGCGATGGGAAACGACGGAAACCTCAACAAACGACATTGAGTTGGGGAAAGGGGAGCTCTCTTAAGGAAAGTTTTTATGTTTCTAAAGAAATTCTCAACCCTTAAGGGAAAGATTGTCTTTGGGCAAGCGTGAAAAGCTGCTTGAAGAGTGTGCATTCTTATGCACCATATAGCTAATACGTATGTCCTTTTGGACATTTCTGTCGAAATCACAGAATAGGGAGTTAGGCAGAAGGAAAACTCAATTCCCCAGCACGCAACGCTTTTTCAGAACGCATGCGCGACATGTAAACGAGGTTAAGCAAGGTCAAAAAAGTTTTCGAAATGGGTTTAGTACTAGACTTATTACCTGAGTCGTAGTTATCGCTATTGAAATACATGCTAGGACGCTCAAACTACGACTCATAATCGAACGGTTATCTTTCTGGACTTACTTTTTCTGCCTCGTTCTCATATTACCATGGTTACAGTGATGTCAACGGTAAGTGGTTGTAATGGCCTAAATTTACCGGGTCTAAAATGCCGTGAAAAACACTGTTTCTTCGGGTAAAAACTCATCTTACTATTTGTTTTGCAGAAAGCTCTTACCAATCCAGCTTTTTCGATAATTGATCCAAACTCTTTGCGAGATTTAGTACTAAATCGGCTGCCGAATAGGGCTCGTATATTTTGCTGTGACGAGGCAACGAACCAGCCTCGTTTCAACGGGGAACAATTTTTTCTTCCCGCCAGTCCCAGAAAATGTCCGTAACATTATGAGTCCCAGCTTGAGCGATCTCGGTTGGATGTAGTCTCGGTCTGGTGAGCGATAACTGGGACTCAAGTAATAAGTCTAGTTTAGTACTGGGAGCATAGTGTTTATGCCAATAAAGAAATGTTTGACGAGAAAACCGAAACTGTCATCTAGAACAGCGGTCATTTCGTCAGTTTGGATCGCGCTCGACGAATTCCATTAATATTTTAAGGTAAGTGTACTCCACCAGCCCTTTTAAATAAAATAAAGTAGAATTACACAATTATTGCAGAAAAATGACTTTTCTTACCTTAAATGATTATGTTTTTTTACGTATGTCAGTTCTTTTCACGGGAGCAGACTAATTGACATTGTGATGCGCAGAAAGAAAGAGGCCAGCAATAGTTCAATAAAGTATTTGAGCATTTTCACGAAACATAACAAAAATTTTGGTCTAAATTATCTATGCATATTTATCCAATTACTATCAGTAATGGATCAGAAGAAGTACAATTATCAAGCTCTGAAGTTGGAGAGCCTGCAAATTTCCAGTGCAAAACAGCCAAGAATAAGCTCTTTCTCTGCCTAGGAAAGAAATACAAGAAACTATGGAATAAATAGTAAAGCTTTTGAGAAATTTTGAAAACTCAATTTTTCCTCAAGCTAACTGGAGTGAAGGGCTTCATCATCATCATCATCATCATTAATTTATCCTACGTAGGCTATTTACACAGATATAGCTAAATTACAGCTAATTTAGGCCTACCTAATTAACCTTAATAGAAATTTAATAAATCTAAAAAAGAATACATTTACAATTATAATTGCCACAGTTTAATTCCAAGGTAGGTAATGGTTTCAACTACAAACGACGCGGTTCGCAATTTTGGGAGTTGAGCGTCAGCGTTAAACTGTAGTTAATATTGCGCTCGACGAATATATCCTTCATGAAAGGTGGATTTAAATTGGATTTGTTTTAAAAATTTCTGTCATGAGCAACTGTAGGTTTCTTACATGGATTGGTACCGAATTGGTCTGCTCCAGGAGAAAACCAAAGTCATTTTCGTTATCATTGTACGCAATGCGCAAAGCCCTCTCCTGAACTTGATTTATTCTGTGGTTTAGCGTTCTGTCAATAAACATCCAAACAAGTGGACAATAGCTAAAGTGGGATAGCACAAATGCTTTCATTAACTGTTGTAGTTTTCCGGTGTCGATGTAGCGGGATATACGGGCAAGAGCATGGAGTTTTGACCAGCTTTTTTACATAGGTTATTGACATGTTCTTTGAAAGATAGTGACTGATCTAAAGTATGCCTAGAAGATTCTTCCTTGTACTTTCTTTTACATAGGCTGTGCCTATTTTTACAGTTAATTCATTCTCCCTCTTCACACCAAAAGTCATAAAATGGCATTTGTCTTCATTTAGCTTTATAAATTGTTTGGAAATCATTCAGTTATATTCTATGGGCATCATGTTCTAAGTGATCAATGACTGGAACATGAATAAGTCATTCAGGTATATATTGAACAAAAGGGGTCCGAAGACCTATCCCTGAGGTACACCTAAGACGTTTTTTGTCCACATGCTGAATAAACCATTTACCTTAACTCTCTGTTTCCTGTCTGTAAGATAGCTATGGATAAATAACAGGGCAGATCTACTAAAGCCATGTGCATTTAATTTCGCAATCAATATTTCATGATGTAGACAGTCGAAAGCTTTCGAAATATCCGTCAGGATGGCACCTGCAACGCCTCCATTGTCCATTGACTTCTTGCAGGTTTCCACAAAGTTTAAAAGTGCATGTTGTGTACCACAGACCTCCCTAAACCCACAGAGGAGTTGAGAAAAGAAACGTTCGGCAAATGGTAGCATCTGATCGTGCATCAACCTTTCATAAATTTTTGATACTGATGGCAAAACTGTTATCGGTTGGTAGTTCTTTTGGCGGTCGAACCCTGTTTTTTAAACAGCGAACTTATGTCTCCTGCTTTCAGTTCATCAGGAAAAGTACTTTTTTTGGATAAATCAGAGTTGTACAGATTTTGAATGATTTCACAAAAAATATCAGAATTTTCCTTTAAAATTTTTGCAGGTATGCTGTTGATTGGAGAAGCCTTATTTGGATTAAGTTTTCTTATTTGGACATCAACATCTTCAACAGTGACTTCTCCAAACTCAAATTTATCGGAAAACTTGGTAGTTCTTTCTTTGATTTTGCAGATGCTTGGATGTAATCAAAATTTCTTTACTGCTTTGTCGATTGGATCTACTATGTCATTCGTTGGCAGTAATAATGATTCATTAGCTGAGATCCCTAAACTTTCTGTAATGTTTGCGAAAAATTTGTTGAAATTCTTGAAGGGCTTGATTGAGACCTAAAATTGTTCGGGCAAAAACAAGACCTGGGTTCGCGATCGTATTCCCGTAAACCTATTGTACTTAAAGGAGAACTGAAACGTCAGAATTATTTTTTGATAGATGAAGGTAGAACTTATGAGAAATAAAATTCTTTTTAATTTTTCAAATATCTCCACTAGTCTTTGAGTTATGAGCAATCAAAGTTTGTACCGAGAAATCTGCCGAGTGCCTTCCGAAGGCTTCCGAAAAAGCTTTGAGCTCGTGACGTCACAAATACCTTGTTTGTTCATTTCATTTCATCATTTCATCATTTGCTGATCGGAGTGTCTGGCGCGTTTATCTATACCAAGTTGTTTTTTTGATTTCGTAAAGTATTAAAAAAGAAAGAGAATTGATAAAATGTCATCTTCAGATTCGGAAACAGAGTTCTCCTATCCAGATTTGCAGGAACAGGCCGCTATTCAACCATATATGTTTGAGCCAGCGCCGCAAAGTTCTGAAGACGATAGGCCTAATTTGGAGGATGACTCGAGCGAGGAAGATGAGGAAGATATCAATATCGATAGACTTGGAAGCGTGCACTTTCTTCTTCGGACTTAGCCTTGGCTCCAAGCGCGTCTTGAATTTGCTGGCCAAAAAAGTCGTCTTTCCTTTCACCTGCCCTTTCATTTTTGGTGACGAGAAATCGAATTCAGTTGGAACTGCATCTGCTTTAAATTTTAATTTAAAACGAACTCCAGTTATCTCCATCAATTCAGGACTTCTCTCGAAACAATCCGACTTAAAATGAGTTTGGCAAAGTCTAGAACCGGTGCTCGGTTTAAAATTCGATCGCTTCATGTTTCTCACCCATTGCCCCCGCAATGCAGGATCGTTAGGAAAATTAAAAAGAGATTTCCCTTTTCCAGTACAATTATGTGCTGAGCAACCAACCATTTTGTGTATTTCACGCAAGAAACACGAACTAAACTAATAAGCTTGTCTTTTCGCTCGCTTTTATTACGAACGCTCGTATGGGTTACTCAGCTGTGGAATTCAGACATGGTATTTGTGACGTCAGAAGCTCAAATCACGAAAGGCGCCGACTGTCTGCGATAATTCTCGGGCGTGTTTAACGACAATTCCTGTTTGCAAAAACAGGAATTGCGTCAAAATGACAAATTATTTTGCAACGAAACCTTCATGAATGAATTCAGCGTACTTTTTTCTTCATTATATCGAAAAATAATGTTGACGTTTCAGTTCTCCTTTAAGTATATAACAATTGTTCTTCCCAAACCAGAAAGCGTCGCGAAAACATCAAAAGTGACGAAAGAGAGTTTCCCTTCTGCCTAACTTCCTATCTGTATCGAAATTGACATTATTCCCCATTAATAGCTGAATCATTCATCAAACCACTCTTTCTGGCCAAGAATTACCAGAATAGTATTCCCCTGTATAGGCTCTCTTTTGCTGAATTGGCAGGCAAGCTATTTGCGCCTGAAATAGCATACCCACCATTTTGACATGGAGAATTCTCAGGTTCTTTATTTTTTCATATTTATACTTAACCAATAGATTGTTTCACTCAAGTTCAATTTATTTTTTTTGTATATTTTAACTTGTTTCTTCTCCAAATCAGAGAAATTTCCAACGGGAAACGCACTGATAACGAAACGGTTTACGAAAATTCCTTAAGGCTTAGTACTGATTTTGAAAGGGTAAGACGGGTAACGGCATAAATATCAAAATATTATAGAAATAC
Source organism: Chrysaora quinquecirrha (assembly GCA_014526335.1). Lineage (NCBI taxonomy): Eukaryota > Metazoa > Cnidaria > Scyphozoa > Semaeostomeae > Pelagiidae > Chrysaora > Chrysaora quinquecirrha. The sequence continues at coordinate 131,162 of JACTAT010000355.1, read as the reverse complement.
CTAAGTTTAACGTTAGGGGCTATAGACCTACTGCTTCTCAGGGTGAAGAGCGTAATTTTTCCATCTCTTCCTTTTAATTCTTAGCATAAAACTTAAGAGTAGTCGAAACTTCTCGACCAAGGAAATTTGCTTTCCACTCACAAATATCCACCCATTTGCGACACAAATGAGTTAAATTTCACACTAAAAATCGCCAGCCATGTATATCAGATTGAAAAATTTCTTTCATATTTTTCTTGATATTTAACTTTTTTGCTTGTACTACGCCCACATAGAAATAACTTATTCACAAGAATAAATTTCTGTGCGATACTTTTGCTTGCAAAATTATCATAATATCGTTATGGTACGGTACGGTATGGGGTAGATGCATACGTCCATGAATTATCCAATGGTTGTATCAATAAGATCAATAAACACTTGCTGTAACTTATCCCAGCAACATAAAATCCTCAATTGCATGAAATGTGTATAAAGTTTGCGCACATGCATTATTTATCATTGAAATTATTTATCATAGCAATTATTTATCATTATTTATCATGCTTAAAACGTTATCTTCTAGCGAGCAAAGCAGATTAAGAATCTGCATCTCAAGGTCACACACCTCTATCGCAACATCTCTGGTTGTTTTGGACATCGAAACAACACGAAAAGAAAAGATAAGAACATAAGGACGGCGGAGGTGCCATATTGTAAAATTGGTCACGCGTTCAGGATACAAACCACAGGAAAATATCATTCAGTATGAACTTTCCACAAGTGGCATACCACAATAGATGGGATTTGAACCTGGACTGCATGACCAGAGAGCCAACGACGTTTCCACTGAGCTATAGAGCTCAATGAAATCGCCGAGTAACTCTCTAAGTCATACAGCCCAAGGCTCTCCTCCCGTTTTGCATTTTGTGCTTCGGCTATGTTGAGCCTTCTTCAGCACCTTCATTCAGTATGAAATCGTTAACAAGTGTTTGGATAAGGTTCAAGTTTCGGAGCTAACGGCTACGCTTCCTCAAAATTCTGTGGGACCTATTCTTTATTTTCAAGTTACAATGTTTTGATTTGTCTAGCTTTCTCTAAGCGTAAAAATCATTAAGTTGCTCAGAAATTCTTGTAAGGACTTAGATATAAGTCTATTATATTAGCCCAAAAATGAATCTGCGAGAATAAATGTTGAAAATCAATGCAGCAACTCAGGATGCTAGTTACAAAAAGGGGAAAATAATCGATAGAATGCTGAACTACCTCTCCTTACGCGACCGAAATCCAGGCCGTTGCATGCGGAGAGAATTCCCTCACTCAGTTTGTCGGCCATTTTATGAAAAAAACTGTCGCACCGATCCAGACCTCTTTAAAAAGATCGATTCCACAAAAGATGGCGTCGGGGGACATTCGAACATGATTCATTGCGTTGAAAATCGGATTTCTATAGAATCAGTTAATTTCGTTAAAGAGCGCAATCCATCACGGTGAATAGCCCCCCGACGCCATCTTTGCGGAGTAGTCTACTGAATAAACAAGGCTAATTTCAGTTCAGCCATGTTATTTATAGTTATGCTCGTTCGTGGCCTAAAACGGCAGCTTCAACCTGATGGCTGCTCCGGAGCAAAGAATTTCTAAATTCTGGAAGATCAAAATGTCAGCGGCCTGAACAAATTATTTCTGGGAGGCCAGATGCCTTGGTACGGCAAAGTAAGCAATTTTGTTGACGCATTTTTTTCTATAATAACAACACCTAAATCTGTGATTAATGTATTCTCAAGAAACTGGCTGGTCAGCGTACCAGCCTTTGTTGCATGAGCAAGGAACCCAATTTACGGTCGGTGATTCCTATTTGCAAAGCAAATTTCGGCCAGTACACCTTGCAACGACGACCGGAATGGTCGACTGCAAAATCAAATAATCAAAAATTCATAAACTCGAAAAACAATAAATAGAGGGATAGGGAGGAGGAGAAATCGCACGAACCAAGACAAGTTATCTTATCGGTGGTTGAATTCGAATGAAACTCTCTTCGAGAAAACACTGCTAAATACGTGGAGAGATTTCCTGGAGATCAGCCAGATTCCATAGGGATTTCTAGACAGGTAGACTTCTATACAGGAAACCTCACAGACACTTAAGGCCAGCGGCACGTTTAGGATTATACAAATATAGCTTTACTCATCGCCTGATGCCCATTGACCTGGAAGGCATCCAGCATTATACCGACTACATTTTGGTTTCTTTTTGTGCACCCGCCCTTTTGTATTCTTATACAGACTACAAGGGATTAGAGAAGTAAAACATTTAAAGCCATCTCTTCATTCAAACTTAACACTGGCCTAATTTATTAGAATAATTATAACAGTTTCTTTCGCCATTAACGTTGCTTAAATTTGAAATTTAACCATCATTTAAAGTATACTATTTACATGTGCCATTCATGGCTTGAAATGACACACGGTCAACTGGTTGCTATCATGATTGACATTATCTAACAATTGAAATATTAATTTCAAGATAATGAAAAACGAAAAATCGAAAGAAAGAACAATACCGCAAAAAAAAGAAACATGACAAAAAAAGCCGAAATAAAGGATACAACACAGGTTATCGTAAGCAAAGAATTTGGATTCAGTCGCTCATGTTTTTCGACGAGCGAAACTGTAGCTTTTGAACATCATCCTATTTGAGACAATATTCTATTTCTCATCGCCAAACAGCAAGAGTTCGCTGAGTGCCTCATTGTCCAGAACTGAAAAAGTCCAAGCTGACCAAATCTCCAAGCTGACCAAACAGATCCCTATCAGCATTGTCAAAAAGTGGACAATGCAGGAGGAAATGTTCATTATCCGCATTTCTAATACCGCATATACACAACGGACGTAAACAATCAAAATGATGTCTGAGACGATGCTCATATAGGGAACTGAATAGAAGTCTAGTCTTGTTAGATTTCTTGTACTTTTAAAATTGTGCAAATTGTAAACAGATATACACGGAGGACGTATTTGAAAAAGCAATTTGCGTTCGAGCTCCCCAATCGGAACAGAATTTCTGGTATCTTAATCTAGCAGGTTCCACTCGAAGGGGACATTTAGAAAGTATGTGCTAAAAACCAACTGCTCTGCTTAAAGGTCCCAAATACGAACGACTTGACCTTAAACAATGGCAAGTCTCACTCTGGAGGGATTTCATTGAATATGCAGGACGGGGAAAGACTTTGATGCAAGTTGAAAGAAAGACACAGACGTCGATGCCATCTTCTTTGGTAAAGGTTTTCTCAGCCAAGTTCCTTGAGAAGCTTTTGCCCACTTGTTCCTTTCCACCATCCTGATGCCGCCAAAGCAGCAGAGTATTGCACTTACTCTACCTTTTAAATGAAGCGTTGCCGTATCGTGCTAATGGTAAATGATGTCACCACAGTCAAGATGCGGTCTGACATGAAGCTTATAGCCACTTCCTTATCGACATACCTGGTTAAGAATTTAATGATGACAATGCCTCTTCGAGCCTTAGTAATAGCTTCCTTGAAGCATTTTTGAACACATTCTCACAAATTCTAAGACCATGACAACATCAACATTATGGTAAGGTAGTAACTGTTAGTAATAATTGTCCTTTGGGGAAAATAAATTTTTGGAACATCACCAACACCCGCAAGAACAAAATTTGTAACTCTTTTGGGTTATAGGCTTTCTTGTTCTTATAAAACAATAATAACTAGTAATAGCTTCTGCTAAGTGCCTGCAGCTAGCAGCAGCTATACATTTGTTTTTCTTTTTTTCCCGATGCTATATCATATGATACAGGGTCCACAGCTAAACTTAACATAACAAAAAATACAATGTTAATTAGGAAAATACGCAAGTTACACAACAGTTAAGTGTTAATAAAGATTAAGGATCTAAAATGCTCTGTGTTTTTTTTAATTTGCATGTATTCGTTTATCATAGACAAGGATCCATCTACAAGGATCCCAAGGATACATTCGCAAAGGATCCTCTAAATTTTGCTAGGCTGGCTAAATTAAATTACAATTTAAAACTTGTAAAACGCTACAGGTATACAAGATTTAAAATACCACAAGCAACATATAAGGAAACACAGTACAGATTAAATACTAATAAAGTCACAGACCTTGATTTACATTAAAGCTTCCTTCACACCCTAGGCCTGATCAGGCAGTCATTAAAAATTGATTCAGCAGAATTCAGATTCTGGGAAACACAAATCAAATCCTAGGTATACTAGAAGTCACAGGCCCTTTTGTATTTCCACCAGGCCTTATCAGGCTGCCATTACAAATTGATTGAATGAATTAAAAAAACCATCATGTTTAAACCAATTTTACTTCGAAGCTTCCCTCATACAACACATTTAGGCCGTGTCAGGCCGCCATGCAAAGAGATTCCGATGGATTCAGATTAGTGCTCAGACCCTTTCCTTCAATCTTTGAATCTCTTGATCGTCCACGTTGTTGTTGCACACAATAAGCACTTTCTAAGGTGCAAGACTTTCCCATTTTTTTACTCCCTTTCTTCTTTTTTTCCCTTTTCTCTATTCTTTGCTGTAAAAAGTGGTTCATCTTCTTTACTATATTTTTATTCTCTGTTTCTTGTGACCACTGTTTCCTTATATTTTTTTCCGTTCCTCCAAAATTCTTGTAGCAATCTATTATGTGCTCCGTTGTTTCCTTTTCTCCGCACTACACACTAAACACACCGATTTTTCCTAGGTTGCTCCCTACATCAATAATCTCTAGTTTTCTTATTAATGTTTTACTTGCTTCGCTTTTCCCAATTTCTCTTAGATATCCTTTGCTTTCGAATTTTTCATCGATTCGATGACTCATCTTTCTTGACTCTTTTTCTTTTGCTTCTCTTTCCAGGCTTTCTTCTATTTTCACTTTGATTTGCTTTTTCCATTCTTTTTTTATTAGTTCTTCTGTCTTTTCTATTTCCAGTCCCAATTCTTTTCCTACTTCTTTTGTATAAAAGTACCAATTCTTCTTCTCATTATTTCGTTGCTCTTGTATTAGTTGTTTCCCCAGTTATTCATCTTTCGAGTCAGGTTTTGAAATAGCATTAATCTTTGGTACTGTATTCATCTTTCCATGAGCCAAATCAAAGTTTCCTTCAAGATAGCCCAGTATGGTGTGCTCCTTGGAAGTCTTACTATTCGTTTAAGTATATCTCCTTGTACCTTTTATATCTTTTCATAAATCTCTCCTCAATTTTCGTCCAAAATTTCCAGTTTTCCTTCTATTTTTGAGAGTTTAACCTTTTCAAATACCTTTCCAATGACACTTGTCAAGAATACCCCCCTCCTGTTTTTCATTTAAGTTCGCTTTCCTTTAATCTTTTATATTGACTAAATTCTCACTTCTTGCCACTGTTTTGGTATCTCCATTTTTCTCAGTATTTCATTAAACAATATTTTTAGTGATTCTATCATCTCTTCTCCTCCTTCAAGTATCAACTCATTGCACCAGCTCTCTTTGTCCCCGGCCTTCCTCTTTTTTAGTTTTCTCATTTCTTAGCTGCGGTTGCTTACTTCTTGTGATTTGTATTTCTTTCACTTTGTTTTGAATTTTTCTTTCGTTTTCTCTCCCTTCATTTGTCTTTGTCAAACAGGTCAATGTCAATGATAAACAGGTAAATGTTCTTTTATTTCCTCTTTATTAGATACAATTTTTCCCTCTTTGTTCATCATCTGCGTAATGTGGCTTTCCTTTTTTCATTTCAGTTTTTCTCTTGAATTCCCAAAAGCTTTCCTCCTTGATGCCTCCTCCATTTCTCCTGAGTTCCTCTACTGCTTTTTTTATTTTTCTTGCGTATCCCTGTTGTTGCTCTTCTGCAATATGTAAATTTATTAGCTTCCGTCTTTTCCTTTTCACTCCTGTTAAAATCTCTTTTTTAGTGGTCTTTTTATCTTCAACCATCTTCTTACTGTTCCACTTTCTTCTTCTTTGTTCTTTATTTTTGTTCTGCGACTACTTTTTGCCTCCATTATTTCATCTTTCCACTTTTCATCTTTTTCTTGTATTTCTCCTTCTTTCCATTTAAGTATTTGTGACACTTTATTTTTTATTATTATTCACCTGTAATTTTGGTACCTTTTTCTTGTCATCACCAATTTAATGTCTTCTTTACACTCTTTGACTTCTACTTTCCAGTTGATGTCACATATCAGTGCATTGTGATCACTATATATTTCTCTCACTTGGTTGCTTTCTTTCAAAATTGTATATGGTGTGTATTTCTTCTCTTCATCTATTATCATTTTTCTAATATTTTCTCTCTGTTCAACTTGTACTATGATGTAGTCAATTCCTGATTTTTCTTATTCTCTGCTCGGTCCACTTTGCTTCGGTTACCCCATTGATTGACTATCGCAAGGTTATTTCTCTGTTTCATCTTTAAAATTTCCTTGCCCACTTTGTCTGCCACCTCTTTTCTTACTTGTAGTTCCTCTTCACTTCTTTCATCAACTCTACACTTCTCCTGACCACGTCTTAGAATAAAAGCCAACCATTACTAGAACTTTAATATGTTTTTCTTGACCCCTTCTTATCCCCTCTTCAGTGTTCTTGTAAGTTTGTCTTATTTCTTGTAGTTTAGCCTTTTCTCCCTGTGGTGTGTGCGCTACTTCTATTCTGTATTTGGTTCGTGTTCCGATTTCTACCCATGTGTTTTCTTGGCCTTTTGTTTCACTATTCTCCAATTCAACATACACATTTTGCATTTTTCTTCTATCTCCACTAGCACTCCCACTCCTGTCTCTTCTTATTATGATATACCCCTCCAGCCTTATGTTATCATTTTTTCTCAGATGTGTTTACATAGCAAAGCTATCGCCATGTCCGAAGGACAGTGATCAACGCAACAAACGACTCCGACCTGCACCGTTATATCTTAACACATCTTATTATGCAAATGAGAAACTAGGGAATTTTATGATTGGATGAACTTCGACAACTTCTCCCAATTACTCGGCCATAATGAATCATCTAGTTGTTTAGGTTGATCGAATTCTGTAGTTGCTGCTAATTAACAAATAGTTGGTTTTCATGATGACCAATTACGGCGAATTCAAAGTTAACTTCGCGTCTATAGCTACATACACACACGCGTTCCATAACTACCCTCTCATTATGACCTTCGGACATAAAAACGCCGTTTTGCAAATTCAATTGACAATTCAAATTTTTTTACTTTTCTTAGTGTAGCTAATGGCTGTGAGAGTGATGGATATTTATATATATATTTATTTCATCGCTAGCAGAAGAAATTGGAAGAAAATAAAATTATTGCACTGTTCGACTTCGTGACGTCAGTATGACGTCGCATTCTATTTTTTGAACCTCAATTATCTTTCCTAGGTTACCTTTATTCTTGTGCCAAGTTCCATTTAGCTAGCGGTTCCTGTTTTCCACCCTCTTTCATTTAAAGTTTGTTGCATTTTGATATCTTTAGCGGTTTTGAAGATCCCCGGATTCCCTTGTGTCCCTTTTAGTATTTTTTATTTTAGAATTCCCCGGATTCCCATGATTCCCTGGATTCCTTTCCCCGATTCCCCGTTACCCTTTTTACTAATAGCCAGTTCAGCTGCCGCGTTTTGTCTTGAAAAATTTGCTGATATCAAAGTGGCTTTTGTCACCAAAATTAAACTTGTATATGAGTTGGTATTGGGTTTTGGTGTTGCCTTCAGAGGAAACTTTGCAAAAGTTCAAAAGAGTGTCAAGACAGACGAACTTGGATTATAGTTGCGAAACCCTTATTCGATAGATAATTAAAACTATCCAAGCACTAACCACCTGATAAGACCTTGAGTCACGCACGGATCATCTAAAGAATCAGGTGAAAGACTTATTGAATTGAAAGTCGAAGAAATGGTTGTTACTCTATTGCGGTGCCTGATCTAAGGGATGCTGCATTTGACAAGGCTTCAGGAATTTGGTAGAGGGCTTTTAATTTATAGCATCCGGAGATGTTCCAAAAGGCTAATATTTAATTGGACATTCATTTATCTCTAGTAATACTTATATATTCATTGTTAACCCTAATCCACAGGGTCAGGTGTTTTATTGTAATAGGTAGACGAGGTTTAGTTGTTGTCCCTTGAGACGTCTTGATGCCACCCAATATGTATTTTAGGTGCTCGAAACTGTCAAGTTCCAAAGTTACCCCATGCTTCAGGTGTAAATGCTTTACCCCAAACAGGTAGCTTTTTATAGTTGTATGTTTTACAGTACGAGCAGGAAAGACTGCGAAATAACAGAGGTTGTTTTCCGTGGCGGGAACAGCAGGGTTGACAATGAAACATAGACAGAAATTGAGATAGTGGTTTTCTCCAGCAAGATAAGCCTTTCTTGTGTTTTCAGATAAAGACATATCCATGTAGTTTTTTAGCTCAGTGTTTAGAGGTTCAAAACTGTTGCTGGAATTGGTAGAGCCTGAAGATCTGCCCATGGTGCTAGGGACCTGAAGCGATCTCCTTGAAAGCGAGAGAGAGAATCAGCGATTTCATTCTTGACACCATGTACGTGCACAGCTTTAAAATAGAAGTTGTACTCTAATGTTAGCAATGTCAGCGTGCGAATGAGAGACATCGCTCGCTCACATTTTGATCTCTTTACGTTAACAGCAGAAACTACGGCAGAATTGTTTATTTATTTATTTATTTATTTTTACTTCTTTATGCACGGTAGCCCCGTCAGTTCAAAAGAACTGCTTTTCAGGGGGCCGTGACAACGACGTTTATACAGTTTAATATACAAATTGTCAATTGGTTAAAATGTTGGCTATCAAAACATGTTTTCATTCTTCTCTTAAAGGTGGCAAGGGAGGGAGCCAGTTTAATTTCGCGTTCAAGTTTATTCCAAAGTTTAGGTCCACGAAACGAAATTGCCTTCTGCCCATTGTTAGTTTTCCGTAAGGGCATCACAAGGTCAGTGTCGGTATTTCTCAGTTTTCTGATAGTACTGGTAGATTTCTTATGGAAAAGGTTAGAGAGGTAGATTGGGGCCAGCCCATTTAGTGATTTATACATTGTTGTAGCTGTTTCGCTTTTAATAATTTCATCCAGAGTTGGCCAATTTAAACTGCGAATTAGTTCAGTAGCAGGCGCATCGAATCTACTTTTAGTTACTATTCTAGCTGCACGATTTTGCAACTTCTGCAACGTTAGCAATTTAGTCACCCCACAGCACCCCCACACTGAACAGCAGAACCGGAAATGGGGCTCGACAATACCCCGATACATTTTACTTAACGTAGTTTTTGGTAAAAATTTTTTGGAATATTTCAGGAAACCAATTGCACGAGAAACCTTTGTACGGAGATGCTTAACGTGGCCTTCCCAATTCAAGCTCCTGTCGATAATCATACCCAGATACTTTGTTCGGTCGACATTTTCAATTTGAGAGTCACCAATAAAAAATTGTGGATGGTCGACTATTTTGTCAGTAATTTTCTTAATTTTGGGCTGGGAACCTACAATCAGAGCTTGTGTCTTAATAACATTCAAAGAAAGTTTGTTACCTTGCAACCATTGCTTCAAGACGTTCAATTCGCTATTTAAAGTTTGGCTAATGTCTGTTAGGCTCAAAGAGGAGTATGAAATACTGGTGTCATCGGCGTACATGGTAACTTTACCTTTTTCAGAGAAAGCGGAAGATCATTGATATATATGAGAAACAAAAGAGGGCCGAGACAAGAACCCTGGGGCACCCACAGCGAATATCTTCAGTTTTAGAACATACCCCATTTACTTTGCAGAACTGTTTTCTATTGGTTAGATAGGAAGTAAACCATGTAAGCTCAAGATTTTCAACCCCATATTTATTCAGCTTAGCAAGTAAGATGTCATGGTCTACGGTATCAAATGCTTTTTTGAGATCAATGAAAATATTGGCAGTGTAACTTCCATTGTCCATATTCACATACCAGTCATCTGTGTTGTTAAGAAGACAAGTGACAACCGAGTGGAGAGCTCTGAAACCAGATTGGTTTGAAAATAGGTGTTTGTTTAGGTCCAAATAATCGTACAATTGGTTGTAAATAAGTTTTTCGAAAACCCTAGCGAGAACTGGCAAGACAGATATAGGTCGGTAGTTAGATCGGTCATCAGGTTGTCCGCTTTTAAAATTGGTGCTACTCTGGCTATTTTCCAGCTGTCTGGAAAGCAGCCAGTAGCAGTGGAAAGGTTGAAAATATCGCAAAGGGATTCTGAGATGACCGGAAGTGCAATTTTCAGGAAAAAGCTTGCAATGCCATCGGTACCATATCCCTTTGAGGTTTTGAATTTCCCAAAACTTTTCCTAACTTGAAGGCGTCAATGGGCTGAAAATTAAATTTGTTGTTTAGTGGATTAACAACGTAATCATCTTCAAGAAGAGGGTTCTTTGCCATAGGAATTTGTTCACTAAGTTTCTCCCCAATGGTACAGAAAAAGTTATTCATAGATTCTGCGATGGAGAGAGTTGAAGAAATATGTTTACCCTCGATGTTAAGTGACGAGATATTAGTGGTTTTAGATTTCTTGTTTAAAACATTATTTATAGTCTTCCATGTGCTCCTAGGGTCTCCTTCACAGGTTGCGATCTTGTTGGTAAAATAAGCTCGTTTTAGTTCCTCATTAAGTTTATTAACCTGATTTCGCATCTGTCTATAGGATTGCATTAACGTTTCGGATTTTGAGCGAATAGCTTGTTTTTTTAACTTATCTCTTGACTTGCACAGAAGTTTGAAATCACTGGTCAGCCATGGACAGAATTTGTCAGAAACACGCCTGGTACGTGTTGGAGCATGTGTTTCGAGGATAAAAGAGAAAATTTCTGTCCACTTGCTTACTGCAACGTTAACATCATCGGTATTTCGTACGATGCATCCCCAATCTACCCCTAATAGATCGTTAACAAACCTGGTTTGATGAAAGTTTTTCATTTGCCTAGTAGAAATATTTTTATTTTGGTTTTTGCAAGCACCACGAAATTTCCTAACACAATAGACCAGGTAATGATCACTGAGGCAAGATTTATATATTCCCGATGTTACTATATTACTTTTACTTGTTGTAGCTATATGATCTATGAGAGAAGCTGTGGTCAATGTTTCACGGGTAGGACATTCAATCAATTGTTGTAGGCCAAATAGATTATATGTTTCTAGCAGACGTGTAGAATGAGCTGGAAATTCAGTTGAAACTCCTTCGTTGGAATGCAGGGGGAGAAAATCACAGTTTGTATCGCCTAGTACAATAATTTCCTTGTCTTCCCCATCAAGAAATTGTAGACATTCCTCTAGCATTTCAAGAGTATCGACATTTGCATTCGGTGGCCTATACCAGGCCATAACAAAGAAAGGAGCAGCACAAACAGGCTTAATCTCAACGCATAAGAGCTCAAGAGATGATTTGGGAACATCTGCCCGCACAGTGAATTTTTCTGACAAAGTATCTTTAATATAGACTGCCACACCACCCCCATTACGGTCACAATCACACCTTTTGATAGTATACCCATCGATATTGATTAAATTATCGTCGATAGCATTATCGAGCTTGGTCTCATTTATAGCAAGAATGTGAATCCCCAATTCGTTTAGGAGCATTCGTATTTCGTCGACATGTAAGAGAAGACTATTTACATTTAAAGACGCAATTGTCATACCCTTCCTATACCCAAGTGTAGTAGCCCTAATACCTGTTTCAGCATGGGGAGCTGTAGAGGGTGTGCCTTGTGTTAGGGCAGAGGCCCTTCCCTTGCCACGACTATCTTTAAAACCATCTGTAGGTGTTTTGTTTGTAGTATTATCGCATTCAATCGAAAAATTCTGAGCGGGTGGAACGTTGGCGGTAAGAATTTCTGAGGGCCCTAGTCAAATTTCATTTAAGAAATTAATCAAGTTATTAGCTAATACGTTACCCCCACGAAAGTTCAAATGTAGTCCCCAGTCATCTAAATGAGTATCGTTTATGTTATTGTGCGTGATGAATTCGATACCAGTGCCGATTAGTCCAATTTCGACCAGTCTATTGACTTGTTGTCTCTTTACCTCCAGTTCTTCTGAATCTCCTCTGTGCAAAATACTTGATACCGCTACTTGTTTTACCCTTCGCTTGGTGGATATTGCGAGGTCAATTAGTTTATTAGCAGTTAACTCCGGGGGTTCCTTCTTTAGATTGTTTGTTCCACACAGAATAATAACGCCATCAGGGCTCATACTGATTGTCGGTTCCAGATACGAATGCATGTGTTCAATCGTTGCTCCAGGAAACGTTTTAATATATGATTTGACATGGGGCACTTCTTTGTTGATATCCGGTTTTCGTAGCCTGCGTAGCATTGAATCGCCAACTATTGAAACTGTTGGCTTTCGATTTGCTTGACTGACTCGTAGATTAGTTTGATTAACTCGATACCTGCCATCCCATTGTTGCTGGGGGGCTTTGTCCGCACCTGATCCTTCGGCATGCAGCGTCTCACCTTGAATAACTTGAGCATATGAACGCTCTCCCGGTACCAACTTATTTTGATTTATTGCTGAAATTTCCTTTCTAGGATTTTTAGATTTTGTAAACATTTGAGAAACTGCAGAAGGTTGAGACATGTTGTTATTCATTCCAAACGGGCCGTTAGGGATAACATTTTCATTCTCTGTTGCCAAAATGTTAAAGCGATTTTGCGTAACAAAGGAGGTTGAAGTGGTTTGTTGTCTAGGTCTAACACTCGACCTTTGAAATTGCCAACCATCTGATTCCCTTGCGGTATTGCGAGGCACTCTTGCAGTTTGTGTATTTAGAATTTGATTATTAAAGTTTTGATTTTTTTGATGATTTTCGATAGTTTTATTTAATTCCAATATTTTTAATTTTAAACAGTAAACTTCATCCTTTAAAGATTGATTTTCCTTCTGGAGTCTAATTTCACTGGCCAGCATATTTTCGTACATAGTATGCCTTTCCGCCATATCAACACTACTTTTCTTATTTTCATTTCTATCAAGTCTAGCTTCTATCGATTCTAGTTTTTGCTCGATTTTTGATAAGCGCTGATCAGTATGATGATATGCAGTTGTATCAGGATTCTTCGCAGGCTCATGACTATGAATACTATGACTACTATAGCTTGATAAACTTACCGCGTCGCTATCTCTCTCTTCTTCTGAGATTTCAATTTGTTCTTTGTGCCTCGCGGCCTTATCAGTTAGTTCAGAACTCAGTTCAAATATTCTCTCTTCATCGTTAGATATTTTTCGAGCTTTACCATTTCCCGCCTTTTTTGTTCCTTGTTCGCTTGAAACAGAAGGCTTTTGACTAAGATTCGATGCCTTGCCTGTCGTGTTTGCTTCTTTATTTTCCGAGGGGAACCCGGTTTCATCATGAAACATATCTACAAAAAAGGATTCTTTCCCTCGTTTGGTTTTCAAATAAATAGACTTCGATTCAACAAGCGATTGCAAAGAATTTAATGTATCCTCCTGATTTAGGCCGTATTCCTTGGCAGCAAACTTTACGATTGTCTGTCTGTCAGGGCGTTTCTTTTTGATGTTTCTAATTTCATCAATCGAATTGATAACAATTAAATTGCTTGCGCAATGTGCCATCTATTAAAGAAATGAAAGCATGACAAATTCTTACTGAATATCTTTCGAATAACCAAAATATCTTTCTTTCCAGTCGCATCACACATCCGCACTCGAGCTACGAGCTACTTGCTCTCGCAGTGAAAAAGTATGCGCTTCCTAGTCCAAGAAGGGCCCCAAATTGCGCATGCAACTACAATGGCATAAAGTTCCTGCCACGCTATAGAGATTCCCTTAGAAGAGAGGGCTTGGTGTGGGAGCCAACGTCCTTGAAACCACTGAGTCCCGTTGATCCCTCCAAAACCTAAGGTGCCTGACGCGTCTGTAAAAAGATGCAAACTAGTGGACCTTTCGCAGAATCTGTTAAGAAAGAAGCTACGGCCATTCCACCCTGAAATGAAAACTTCCCACATGGCAATATCCTCGAAGAAAGCTTTATTTAAGCGCACGCGATGGTGGGATTTTCTTAAATCTATAGTCATATTTATGATACGCTGGAGGAATGACCGACCGGGGGGAATGAATTACACGCAAAGTTGAGGTTGCCAATAAGGGATTGGAGTTCTACAAGTGTTGCGGACTTTTTCCCTTTCCAGAGTGCCAATTCTCCCTTGATTCGCTCAACTTTATCGGTAGGCAGTCTGGCCTCCATCCCCAAGGAGTCAAGCTCTATACCGAGGAACTCTAAGCAAGTGGAGGTACCTTCTGTTTTCCCAGTAGATATTGGAATGCTGAGCGCTTTGAATGCTAAGAGCATGCTCTGTAGACTACTCCGGCAGGCGGAAGACGAAGGGTCTGTTGAACAAGGTGGCTCAATGACGAGAAAATCGTCCAAAAAATGTGTAACGTAAGACATTGCGCATTTCTCTGACAAGATCCATTCCACCGCGACTGAGAGCTGGTTGAATAAGGGGGCACTCCTTAACCCAAAGGGGAGGAATTTATCAAAATAATAAAAACCTTCCCAATGCATTCCTAGTAATTCCCAGTCATTTGGGTGCACTGGGAAAAGTCTGAATGCCGACTCGATGTCGGTTTTTGCCATAAAAGAACCCTTTCCGAAGTCTTGAAGTTTTGCAATAGCCTCATCAATTGTTACATATGATAACGAATATAAATCTTTGTCAATAAAGGAGTTGATGGAGTCCCCTGACTTTGGGTACGAGAGGTGAAAAATGGTCCGAAACTTTTCCGAGGGTTTCTTAGGGATAATGCCGAGAGGTGAAACCTGTAGATGGGGAAATGGTGGGGACGAAAATGGACCGGCCACTCTTCCTAACTGAACCTCCGTCCTAAGATTTTCAGAGATTTTTTCGGGATTATTTTTGGCTGTCGGGAGGCTCTTGGATAGCCTAAAAATACGTGGTCCGGTATATCCTATCCGGGCGCCCACTCGTAGTTCGCGCGAATATACGGTCAGGATAATCCATCAACTCCTTTTCAAGACGGTTTACATTAATAGGGCTGGCTGCCTGGGGTGTTATTTCCTCCCCTAGGGAATCGCGGACCTGGCTGGCTTGCTGTTCTTCCCCTGGGTGCGGGCTGGCTGGAAAACGTGGGACATCTAATACCGGGGTGCTGTCCCAGGCAACCTTCCCTGTTACATTTGTGAATGAATTTACAGAGTCTGGGACACGAGTGTCCCCTATTAAAGGAGTTGCAAAGTTCGTCCCTCCTTGCATTTGAAACTACTGAGGTATACTTCGAGGGTCCATTTTTAACACTACTATCATTCAGCAACATAGGATAATCTACCATTAACTGCTCATGACTGACAGTGGAAAGCCGTATCCAAAGGTCATTATCGCGTTCGCCCCAATTAATGCTTTTGTTATTACTAGCTTTATATCTAAAAAGACGGTCATTGATAAGCCACGTGAACGATTTTTGGTATCTAGCGGCATCCTGGATAATATCTAAGTACTTAATTAATTCGTGTGATCTACTAGGACTAGCTCGGCGGCTCGCGCTTCGCGCGAGGCCGCCATCGCTAGCTCCTGCGGAGGGCTTCTCGCCGCTTCGCGGCTCGTTACTTGGCTGTCCAGTTTAATACGATTCCTAAATACCCTTGGATCCGATTAATACGTTCCCAATTGTTCAATTCTCTAATTTATCAGATGTACCCCATTAATATATTTTATTAATACCATTGTATGCCCTTAATTCAAGTAACGGGGTTATGCCCGCTTGATAAAACTCCTAAATACCCTTAGGTCCCCTTAAAATGATAGTATGTTCTAGATTCCTTGATTCCCTGATTCCCCGCTCCTAGTTTTAGACTGAGAACCATTTAGGGTCGTTAGCATGAAATTGATCCAAGGACATGGTCCAATGAATGGAAACGACGCAACGGTTGCAATTAAACAAAAAATAAGTGTATTCACTCTATCATTCACTCTATTTGAAAGAGAATTTCATTCCTTAAATGGAATAAGACATACCATAAATTAATGAGACATGAATTCGTAATGACCTTAAATTAGGCTGACAGTTTTCTCAAGTGAACTGAGATGACGCAACAAAATCACGAAAACAAACAGTTTACTCCGGTCAATTAGGATGGCGCCACGAAATCCCGTAAACAAACATGGACAGAACCGTGAATGCTGTGAAATTGAATTCTTAATTTTCTTCTCACGTTCACTATATTGTTGCAATTGTGAAACGAAACAAATATAAAGAGCTGAACAAATGATAAACACCTTGACGTCATGTTTCCGATTCCTCGATTCCCTGATTCCCCGTTCCCACTTTTACACACTCACAACCATTTAGGGTCGTTAACGCGAAATAGCTCGAAGGACATGGTCCAATGAATTGAAACCACGCAACAGTTGCAATTAAACAAAAAATAAGTGTATTCACTCTGCCATGCACTCTATTTGACATCGAATTTTATTCAATATATTCAATAAGACATACCATAAATCCATAAGACATAAATTCGCACTGACCTTGAATAAGGTGACAGTTTACTCAAGTCGACTGAGATGACGCAACAAAATCACGTAAACAAAATCCAGTTGAGATGACGCAATCACCAAATCAAGTAAACAAACATCCACAGAACCGAGAATGCTCTGAAATGATTTCTTAATTCGCTTCATACGTTCACTCTGTTGTTGCGACTGTGAAACGAAACAGGTATAAAGGAACTGGACAAATGAAAAACGCGTTCATCATTTTCCAACAGCACTTGAACTTGTAGGAAATATATTCTTCGTTCCTTGTGGATGCACGAATGGATGTGCCACAAAACACGGGATCCTTCTAGACGCTTCGAAAGCCCGTGACGCAGCACCGACGTGGATTTAACCCCGTGACCGGACGCTCCCGACGATTGGTTGCGGGAACGAGGTCGATTGTTCCCCGAGCGTGGCCCATTGCCAACGGGGAGCTCCCGGGGTTCGTGCCTGAAATGTTTTCGAAGGGCGGGGGAATCCTACCTAACTGTACATCTTTTGTTCTCCTTTGTTTCCTCGCACGTCATTAGACCAATATCGGGCACAATGATCGGTATTTGCCAGGCCGTGGCGCAGCTGGCAGCAGCCTGCCACGAAAGAGGCGGCGATGACAAGGTAGCACGTCCTCGCACGTCATTAGACCAATATCGGGCACAATGATCGGTATTTGCCAGGTTGTTGTTTTCTGGAAGCATCGCGTCTATAGTTGAGACTGGTGTAGCTTGTGCACTTCTGGCCAGTTCAACAGCGGTTCGTGCTGCCTTTGATGCCACTATTGTTAGGCTGCTTTTTACGGCGTCGTTCACCAAGTCAGAGATCATTTTCAGCTGCTCTGCGGAGAAATCTGTTTCTTTTTGCGTAGCTGAGTTGATGTTGGTTTGTTCCAGACTTTCAACGTTGCTTGCTTCTGTGGAATTCCTTGTGCTTGCCGTGCTTGCTTTGGTAGAGATGCGAACACTGCGTTTTTGCGCGGTAGTTTTCGTTTTAGGCATAATCGAGTTCGTTTTGATTCTTTTTGACTCACTTTCTATATCTAACGAAACGAAGGAATGAGGCCTGTCCACCTAGTTGCCTAATTTTATCCCTCACGTTGCACGTTATCTCGAAGCATGATTGGCTAAGACTTTGCATGCAGCTGTGACTTATTGTTAATTTTGGTCATGTGGATGCAAAAGAAATTACGATTGGTTAGATATTTTGATCGAGCATTCGTGCTTGGCTCGTTTTCCGCCTGGTAACTTTTTGCATGTGCCACCTCTCCGTGCCATGACCTAGTGCGGCCTGCTAGCGTTAATCTTTCTCTATTTCCGAACCGACACACTTAATACTTTATTTTCGTCGTGTGATATTGCGTAAAAGCTAATCCCTACTCAGAGCCGATATGCGTTTGGCACTTTTTCTTTTTAGGTATCCATGAGATTTTACTTTTATTTTGAGAGTCGTTTTAGGTTGCATCGTGTGTGCAACTATGGGGTCTGGGTCGGAGTTTTAAGTGCTTCGTGAAACAATTAACTGTATTTGACGGTAAGGCCATCAAATTTGAATTATCAAAATGGTAGGTTCTTATACGCGTGTGTTTACTGTACGTCACACAAAGGGTTATTCTGCTTCTGTCACACAAGAATACCGTCTCTTGGATTTTCAATCTGCCCACCTTCGGACCAGTCTTCCTGGCAAATATCTCAGGCCCTACCTTCTTGGATACGTTTTCAAAAAGAAGCATTTATATTTCAAACGATTCCTTTTGGAGACAATTTTCAAATGTACCGAAGATCACACCAGTCCAAGATAATGGACACGTGACTTATAATGGCAAAATAACACTTCTCCCAATACTTCTCACTACTTCTATCCTCGATATTTCTCATAAAACTTCATAGCCTCGACATGTTAACTCATTCTTGAACAACACAGTCCTGAACTCTTGCCCAAAACTTCATATAAAACATTTCTTCTTCTGTAAGAAACAGTTGAGAAACAAACATTAGAGAGTTTATACGATTCACAACGCAAGTCACGACTAGGACGCAGGGAGATCTGTGCTCTATCACGGTCGCGTCATGCTTTAGGCTGTCTCCGAGAAGTAGTTAAGAATCAGACCGCAGCTGTGGCGCCAAAATTCGATCATTCACTTTAGGCGCCATTTCGAAATGGAGCACAATTTGCAAGAATTTGCGTTTTTCATGCATAATTAATGCATTTTGGATGACAAACAACTTCTGCTTCTCTAATGTTAATGCCGGAAGACGTAACATCCACCACTCCCAGCCCTACTGGCAGTATGAAATGTTTTATTTGGAGGAGTTAGAAGACGACGTCGACTGCCCAGTCGAATTTAGGTTCTCAAAGCAAGAAATCTATGATCTGGTGAACGTGCTGGAACTTCCAGAAGTTTCCAGTTGTTTTAATGGCACTGTTGTGGATTCTGTTGAAGCTCTGTGCATTTGCTCAAAACGCTTTGCATATCGTCGCAGATATGTTGATTTTATACCAGGGTTAGGCAGCCCTGTGTCACATCTTTGCACGGTTTTAAACTTGGTAACAGACCATATATATGAAAGATTCTCCCATCCGCTCACAAGTGTGGAACAGCCTTGGTTATCTCCAGAAAATCTTCAGCATTATCCAGATGCAATTCTGAACAAGGGAGCTGCTCTAGATAATTGCTGGGGTTTCATAGATGGAACTGTTAGGTCTATATGCAGACCTGGAAGGAACCAAAGACCGATGTACAATGGCCACAAGAGAGTCCAGCTTGTTTCTCCATCAAGTTTCAATCAGTCATTGCCCCTAAAGGACTGCCTGCAAACTTGTATGGTCCTGTTGTTGGATGATAGTCGAGTGCTAGCAATGTCTGGTCTTCTACAACAACTTGAGCAGCACTCTTTTGCTCCTGATGGCAGGGCATTGTGCATCTATGGTGATCCTGCCTATCCTCAGAGACTACATCTCCAGTGCTCTTATGCAAGACGAGCAGCCTTGACAGAAGAGCAGCAGGCCTTCAACCAGTCTATGAGTCAGGTCAGAGTTTCTGTGGAATGGGTTTTTGGTGACATCATCTCAAGACTCACATACATTGTCTGTGCACTGCTTCGAAATGCTCTGACATGTCTACATGGTTCAAGCACTGCAAGCTTCTTTGGTGTCCAGTCACTTGCCTTGAATGAGTACTTCTTCTGAAGTCATCATTTCTTGTAATCTACAAAACAGCTTTTTTCAAAGCTACCAAATATACCAACAAGTATACCTCAACCAAATGCTACTAGCAAATTGAAGCACCTATAATGCAGCATCAAAACAAGACACAAATTTGCAAAAACAAGGCTTATGAATTAGTTTTTCTTTTCAATAATCAAATTCAATAAATTTATAACAGTCCTGTTTTCTGTTGCTGCACTTCTGCTATCATATGCTGTGTTTGCTGTAACTGCTGATGTTGCTGCTGCTGCTGATTTAAACTGGTCTGCATTATATGACTATCCCTTTCTTGTCTTGATTTCTGCTCTCTTTTTTTAACTCTCGCTCTCCCTTCTTCAACTCATACTCTCTCTGCAAGCTTTGCTCCTTCAACTTTAGCTCTCTTTTTATCAACTCTATCTCCTCTCTCTTCAACTCATTATCCTTCTCACTCTTCTCTTTCAAAAACTCCATTGTCTCTTTCTCTCCACTAAGTCTCTTTCTCTTTATCACACTTCTTTCACCCTCTCTCTCCTTGGTCTATGCTAGTCTCTCCATCAACCTTTTTCTCACACTCTCTGCTGTCTCCCTTTCTTTCTCTGCATTCTTCTTTCTTCGATTTCCTCTTCTCTCAGAATCTCCTCTTGTGCATCCTCGCTCATCTCTTTTATATCCTGCATGATTTGTCTAGCTCTGTCTCTTCTGGTGAGATCCCAATAGCTCTCTCCTCTTCCGCCATCCTCCTTTTAAACTGCTTCTCCAGCTTGGTGAAACGATCCCGCTGTCTCCCTTTCTTTCTCTGCATTCTTCTTTCCTCGATTTCCCTCTTCTCTCAGAATCTCCTCTTGTGCATCCTCACTCATCTCTTTTATATCCTGCATGATTTGTCTAGCTCTGTCTCTTCTGGTGAGATCCCAATAGCTCTCTCCTCTTCCGCCATCCTCTTTTTAAACTGCTTCTCCAGCGGTGAAACGATCCCGCTGTCTCCCTTTCTTTCTCTGCATTCTTCTTTCTTCGATTTCCCTCTTCTCTCAGAATCTCTTCTTGTACATCCTCACTCATCTCTTTTATATCTTGCATGATTTGTCTAGCTCTGTCTCTTCTGGTGAGATCCCAATAGCTCTCTCCTCTTCCGCCATCCTCTTTTTAAACTGCTTCTCCAGCTTGGTGAAACGATCCCTCACATCTCTTTGGTGCACCTGGAATCTCAACTGGACAATCTTGTTGAGATTTTTTGCTGCTGTCAATCCTGCTACCAACTTTAAACCGGAATGGTTCCTCTGCAAGTATCTCACTACAAAGAGAGATATCAAGTTCATTTGTCCATACCACTTTTGATCTGCCCAGAAAAGAAACTTTTTAATAAAGTCAGACATTTTATTCCTGATGCACCATATAATTTTCAATCTTTAAAAATTTCATTACACAATGTATTTACAATACTTCAATGTACGATTTCTAAGATAATGCTTTGTACCTGTCAATATTTATGCATATATATGTTTTTAGACAAAGAAAAACGAATCTTACAAAACGAATATTGCATCCAGAAATGAAGCTTAGAATAAATAAAATTATTTTAGTTGATAAACATTCAAGAACCACTACAAGGGCTTTTACATGCTTTCTGAAAAATTTTCGCCTATCTGACTACAATCTTAGACAAAGCTGTTGAGACGATTTCCAACTTAGCTGTTTTGACCGACAAAATCGATCCCCTCCCCCGAATTCAATGTTGATTTTGGTAAAAAACATTCCAGGATCGATTAAATGTATTTCTTTAACAATTTAAAACCAACATTGAGTAGGGGAGAGAGGTTTAGAGTTACTATTTCGCAAAGAGAAGGAAAAACTTGATCTTTCTCAACTAGTTTTGTCTGTCGACTACTTTTTAGATATGATAGTAATTTGTGTTGTTTACATAGGTTGAAAGGCATGAGAAGCGATGAAGAAAAATAAATTTTAGTTTATAATAAATATGACAGCTAATGACTACGCTCATTAGTTGGTTTTTTGTCTTATGAAATGAAACATGTAATATGTAACATTGATAATCGTTAAAAATGTCTTAAATCTTACATTTACTGGCTTGTCACTTATAATGTTGACCAATGGAGGGGCTTTGAACTTCCAAAAGGACAGAAACGCCGTTTAAAATAAGGATGAAATCTTCAAAGCAAACAGACGAAACGCAAGCATGAAAAATAACGTGCGTGTCTTTACTGACTTCAAACCTGAGATGAATAATAAATACATAATGTTGTTGCTGAACTTAAGCAGAAAGGACACTTTCGCTATTTATTGCGGAAAGAGTAAGAGTCTGGATCCCCAAGGCCACTCCTTGTGAACCCTAAGATTCACCAAGTAACCAATAAGAATTCTTATCATGGTCCAAGAAACCCACAGGTAACCAACAGGTAACCAAGAGGTAACCAACAGGTAACCAATAAAAACTATCAGTAACACTATTAAAATATTGCTATTTGTGACAAGTAACCACAGGTAACCACCTCTTTTTTGAAAAAGGAAATTTAATATAAATATTGCAAACAGAGGATACATCACTTAGATTATCATCCTACAGTTGCCTAATTTACTTGCAGAGAGTCACTAGCAGTTATCAGAGATATTTTAGACTGGAATGGTGTGAAGATTATGTTGTATAAAGGTGGTGATATCGAACATAACATTTGCAAATACATTGACATACCATTACTTAATATTGAAAGGTTTGGCGTGCCGAAACCAATATCGCACCATCCATTGGACGAGTTAAAAGAACACTATTCATTTTGAAAAAAAACACATTTTATTTTAATTGAATTGATTTTATATAATTTTGAAGTTAATTAATTGAATGTTTATTGGTGGAGTAATTGGATGACAAACGATTATTTCTCGTCTAATTGTACGCAGCGTATGCGAGGTTTTAACGAGGCCGCGCGTGATGTCACTGGATTCGTGAGAGGCTATCAGATTAGAGGCTACTGATCTTAAACGAGGCTACTGATCTTAAACGAGGCTATCGGTTTCAAACGAGGCTATTGGTTTCAATCGAAATCATAAAAACCATCGCGCTATAGCTTCAGCTGATGACGTCATTGATGACGTCACTGCCACAGGACCCACTTTCCACATTGTACTGCTTGAATCTTGATTTTCATTAGAATCCGCAATTTTGAGTTGTAGAAGCATGAAAAGAACTCATGCGCATCATGTTCTTTTACTGAGCTGACATCGAGGATCTGGTGAATAAGGAGTTTGTAACACCATCTCGATCGCTTTACAGCAGTGCATGCGTTGTGGCTCGCAAAAAAGACTGATTAGCGTGAACTAGACTTAAAAACAGGGACAGATAGGCATCCCATTCCACGTATTCAGGAAATGATTGATAATTTGGCTGGGCAAAACTATGTAGCACACTTGCTCAAGGAAAGGCGTATCATCGCTGATCCTTTAAGTAGGCTTTTAACGGAATTTGTCACGCTACGGGGCCTATTTGAATGGGTTTGTATACCAATGGGCCATATACCAATTTATCCTCCTAAAAATGCGAATTTCTAGGCAGCTTTTTGCAGGCTCGCAGCCCTCGCAGCTTTCCATTGAAATCGCGCCATCGCGTTCGCGCTTTCGCACCATTTTGCTTTTTTGGAAACGAGGCTCAACGGTTGTGACCAATTTTTCTGCTGAAAAGTTATGAGTCGTAGTTTGAGCGTCCAGCATAGACTCAATAGTAATAACTACGACTCTTGTAATAAGTCTAGTGTTCCCATACCTTGAAAATATCACTATCTGTGAAAGAGACCAACAACAATTTGATGCCAACCTTGAAAAATTCCTTGCAGCAGCCAAGAGAGAGAATATTTGTTACAATGATTCCAGGAGTGTCTTTTCACCCCGCAAACTTGCCATTCTTGGATTGAGGAAGGAGTCATTCGTACTGATTGCACCCACATGATACCAAATCTCTCAACAGGTGTCTGGGGCTGTTTTCCTATTATTCTCAATGGATTACAGAGTTTTCCAAGCGAATAAAGCCACTCACAAGCTGCAAGTTTTTCCCGCTGTCATCTGAGTATGTTGCTTTATTTGAAGACTTCAAGAAAACAGCTGAAGAGTCTTTTTGGAACTGCCATCGATGAAAACGTAATAGACAGGGAAATTACTGTAACCATCTAGCAAACTGGGTAACCGAAAATTTTATTGTTGCTATTACTTAACTATACCATTGCAGATATTTTGGCACTTGGGACATTTTTTGGTAATTACCGGAAGTCACGTGATCGATGACGTATGCAGTTGCCGGTCAGTAAAAATCAATGTCGAGAAATTTCAGTATACCATATGAAAGAGCGTCGAAAATGGAGCAAAATATCATAAGACATGCCTTGCGTTTGAGTTACGGATAAAAAGTTATGGACAGTTCAAAATGTGCTCCTCCGCAGAGGCTCAAATTTTTTTAGCTTTGAAAGTTTATTCTGTAATCTGTCTGAAGCAAAACTACTGTCTTAAAACGTTGTTGAGGTATTACGGATGTACAAGAGGGGCGAATCTTTCAGAAAAACTTAGATTCATTGTGATAGTTGTCAATCAGACGTTCTTCTTACCTACTGAACAAGAAAGAAAACTTGCGACTTTGAGTTCATGCGCTTTTCCCATGATACTTTGCTAATGCACTGTTCGCCTGTCCAATTTCAACGTCTTACCATTATTGTTCCTATTAAAGGTACACAAATGGTAAAAATTTTTGAGAAAAACTTATATTCATGGTTGTGAGAAGTCAATCAAAAGTTCTTATCCCTTGAGCAAGCCGAAACTTTGCGAGATTGCATCGACTGTGCGTTCATGTGTTGCCTTTAGATTCTTTTTGTGCTCTATGTCTATCGTTTGTAATGTAGCTATGATTCTTTATGTACTTTACTTGCGACCATAATCGGCAAACATATTGTATATCATGCGTCTAGAACTTGTAGCTCAATCCTGATTTATATCAAGCGCGGTATACAACAACCAGTTGCGCAAGTCTCCACTGCAGCTGCGCTTCCAGAATCATTTCAAGGTGCAAAATATTTGCTGTTAAATCTTCGAAATTTTCTTGATCGCCATGGCGGGGTCTTTTGCAAAGAAGAATAGCAGGATGAATGTGAATTGTTAGAAAACGCACTGCTGTATCACTGAAATTGACTGAAGGCCGTGTCCCACTTTCTCGACATTGTAGCTAATGATGCGTGTGCTTGAACTATTAAATCTGGTGAAGCCAATGGACCGCTGTGGACCCTGATAATAGAGGATGACTTTCCCGTTCAATGATGAAATATATGGAAACAATTCGCCCCAATAGAGCTTCTACAGAAAACCACACACCCAAAGGTGAAGACAAAGCGTAGCGTAGCAGGGCGAATCGTGGAGCAGATAACTACCAATTCCAACGTTGACGTTCCTCTTTGGAGAACTATAATGTGCATATTTTGAATCAGATGAGGTATATTGAACAGGCGAACAGCAATCGCTATCTCCTATACATTTAAAAAATAGAACTTTTTACTTAACGAACAACTTTTTATCTTCATGGTGAAACATTAAAAGCCCATTTTTAAGCTTCGTTAAGCGCCGCTTACTGTATTAATTGACTTTACCTTCAGCTTTTCTGAGGTTGCTGTTATGAACTCTAACTGATTCTTTGCCTATCCGCTTTGTAAGCGTTTTTACTTACGATGATGGTGTAGGGTTTCTAGCGGACTTAGACCAGACCATTTTTTACTTTGAATATATAGCAATCAGGTTAATCAGCCCTTGTTTATTTGCTTCGCTATGAATTGGTTTGTCATCGTACTCTGTGGATAGATTTGCCATTCTTTTTACCTGCTTAAAACTTTCATCTCTAAGGGACGACAAATTTGGGAGATTCCAAAATTGCGCTGAATCATCAGCCGAAACATGTATTACAAATTCAAATCCATTGTCGTTCTTTTTGAAATTCGTATCTCATATTCTGTTGCTGAGAAATTTTGGCAATATATCTGCTTTCCATTTCAGCATTTTCGAAAACGCGGACACGGTGCTGAGATCTAACGGTGCGCAATCGATTCAGTTTTTAGCGCTCTTCCAAGAAGTTCAGATCAGCGGTGCACTGCGCCTAGATGGAAAGTAGCCGATGTCGGAAAGGGCTCGGCTATATACGCTTCATTCAAGAAATGAAGAAATTTCTAAGTAATGGCTCCAAAACTATTTTAAGAACAGTAGCTTTATGGGATAACTGACAGTCTCTTTCAAAATAGAAAAAGGGTTCTTAGGAGCTGATTTCTTGACTATTGCTTCGCGTTGAGTTGGTTTTATCCTTATAAGCAGATTATCGCTGGATAAAAAGAACGTTTGATATCGTGTGAATCTGAGTTCTTCTGACATTTTCGTAACACTTGTAAATCCGATTGGGTAATAAAAGGTACCGTGTTGAGGAAGTGGGACACGGCCTTTAGTCAATTTCAAGACGCCTTTGTTGCATTTGGCATGGAAGGAAAACTGCAAATGTGAAAATAGAACTACAAGGAAAGGGACGCAATAAAAGAAACGAGCAGAAGGTGCCGATGACGCTTCTAATGAAGCAGCGAAAGAACATTATCCATGAACGTGACTTAGTGGAGACTTGTGCAACTGGTTTTATTATACCGCACTTGATATAAATCAGGATTGAGCTACAAGTTCTAGACGCATGATATACAATATATTTGCCGATTATGGTCGCAAGTAAAGTACATAAAGAATCATAGCTACATTACAAACGAAAGACATAGAGCACAAAAAGAATCTAAAGGCAACACATGAACGCACAGTCGATGCAATCTCGCAAAGTTTCGGCTTGCTCAAGGGATAAGAACTTTTGATTGACTTCTCACAACCATGAATATAAGCTTTTCTCACAAATTTTTACCATTTGTGTACCTTTAATAGGAACAATAATGGTAAGACGTTGAAATTGGACAGGCGAACAGTGCATTAGCAAAGTATCATGGGAAAAGCGCATGAACTCAAAGTCGCAAGTTTTCTTTCTTGTTCAGTAGGTAAGAAGAACGTCTGATTGACAACTATCACAATGAATCTAAGTTTTTCTGAAAGATTCGCCCCTCTTGTACATCCGTAATACCTCAACAACGTTTTAAGACAGTAGTTTTGCTTCAGACAGATTACAGAATAAACTTTCAAAGCTAAAAAAATTTGAGCCTCTGCGGAGGAGCACATTTTGAACTGTCCATAACTTTTTATCCGTAACTCAAACGCAAGGCATGTCTTATGATATTTTGCTCCATTTTCGACGCTCTTTCATATGGTATACTGAAATTTAAAATATCTTGACATTGATTTTTTACTGACCGGCAACTGCATACGTCATCGATCACGTGACTTCCGTGTAAAGATCAAAGGTCAATTGTCACCCCATCAAAAGTCACTACATCAGTGTTGTAAATCAGCCAATAGGAGCATAGCCAAAATACATAGCTTTGCATAGGCATACCATATTAGGGAATAATGTAGAAACACGTGTATGTATAACAGCTTGAACACAGAATTCGAGAATCAGTTGCAGAAAGAACCGAAAGGGAATGGGACATGCGTCAAGTAATTCACTCCCTGGCTTAGGCCAGTGGAGGGGGCGTAGCTGTAACTCAACATGGATTGTCACAAAGTAGAAGTATGGATTGTCGAATTAGGCCTATGTAAATAGTTCAAACAAAATATACATAAAACACAACAAGTTGTCTTCCTTGACAGTGTCTTGCCCTGAGAACAAGTTGAACGAAATTATCTTCACAACAGAGAAACCGAAGAAATTTATCCAAGCGAAAAAGCGCTATATAGAATGACACAAAGTAGTTTGAAGAAGACTGAAGTCACTTTAGCAGCAGAAGCTTAAAAGAAGAATCGACATCAGACAAATGATTGAAGCCAAGTGAACCATCAGGAAACGAAGAATTTCGTAAACCCAGCAAGAAGAAATACGCGAACGAAAGCTTTCAAAAAATCAAACACCGATGTGGACCGGAAGAAACCGTACAAAACAATCATGTCAAAGACAGAGAAGACTGGCATTGAAGAACAAAGCAGACATTGAAGAATTTCGTGAGAAAGACATAAGAATTGTCGGAACGCCCCAATGATGGAAGGGACAGTAAATTGTTATTATTCAGTCTGTTTATAATCTAGGCCAGCCCTACGTAAAATAAAATCATTGTAGTTGTCGACAGGAAGTATTGCAAGCAATTATGGAGGTGTATTTCAATGACAATAGTTCGTTGTTTAATTAAAAGATGTTATTGTTGTTATCGAAAAAAGGCGTTACTGTCAAAGGTACAGTCACGGTCACGAAGCATGCATAATTAGGAAACAGTTAAAAGGTACCGCGGAATTATGGAAAGTATTGGTTCATCTCGTAGTAGGTAGTAGTCTGTAAACGTAGGCAGATTATTTTGACCGTTTGTGGAAGCCAAT
Source organism: Chrysaora quinquecirrha (assembly GCA_014526335.1). Lineage (NCBI taxonomy): Eukaryota > Metazoa > Cnidaria > Scyphozoa > Semaeostomeae > Pelagiidae > Chrysaora > Chrysaora quinquecirrha. The sequence continues at coordinate 102,967 of JACTAT010000355.1, read as the reverse complement.
TATGTATATCGAAATATGTTGAAATTAGTCGAAACGAAGGCAGGGGCGCACATCAAAAAATATTTTGGGGGTTGTATGTCTCTTCGGGACCGAATTTCGAGCAAGACGGATTGTGAGTTGAATAGAGTCCGCGGAATAGGACTATTGCCCTTCGACGCATCAAAATGTCGTATATGGCTAGTGTAGACTAAGCTTCACTTTTCGACCCTATTCAAATCTCTAGCAAAACTGCTAAAAAGTTTAGGTCGAACCCAAATTTGCCGCAGTTACGAGTTCTAACGTACCAGTCTTATAAAAGAATGATTTACAAAATAATACTGAATTTTGTTATACAGCTGCTAAACCATTTTTTCTTTTGAAGATGTTATGGTTATAACTATAACCCAGCTTTACATATCACCAATGCTTATAACCCGTCCTGTTTTTGGCAACTTTGCCCATCTCTTGACTAAAACTTCCAAATCTATATTGTCTGTTATGTCTTTCTCGGATGCAAGCCTTATAACGTACTTCAGTCTTTCTTGGCTCATGGTGCTACGCATCAATGTCTTTATTAGTTTGAGCTTTGAGAAGCTGCGCTCGTTCGAGGCAGCTGTTATTGGTGCAGTAAGCGCAAGGCGCATGCACTTTTCTGTTAGCGGGAAAAGATTCTTAAATCTTTTGCTATATTCTGCAGCGGTTACCAACGAATCAATGTCGGGTTTGTTGTCTTTACAGTGCTGTCGAAATATGTTTAGCTCTGTGAGGAGAGAATCCTCGTCTGGTTTGCAATTATCAGGAAATAGGCTAACTAGTGAGATGATAAGCTCACTCTCTTCGATTTCAGCAGAATAGGGAGGCATCAATAACCTAGCAGCCGGCATAATTATTTCAAATGCGACTTTCAGATTGTCTTCTAGCGCAGCAATTTGAACATCCAGAACTTGCAGGAATTCCTTTCTGTAATGCCTTGTCAAATCCAAATGTGTAGCATTTTCAGGCCTTTCGTCAAAGCGGAGTGGAATAGCTCTAGGTCGGTGATGACGGCTAAACTCTGCTTCTGCATCAATTTTAGCTGAGTACAAAATGAAACCGCTGCTTCGATTTGCTTATCGATGTTACCGTGATCTTGTCTGACGTACTTTAGAGTGGTGATCGTAGCGCTCAGTGCTTCAAGAGAATCAATGATATTAAGGTCCACGGACTGCACCTGCTGTGTCAAGATCTGTGTCTTGGACATTATGTTCTTCATGAACATAACACAAACAACGAATTCAAAGGATTTTGCTTTTCCTAAGATGTTTCTTGCAGTAGCTTTTGTTTTCCTGTCGTCGACTCGAGTCTGATTCTCGAGGGCAGCTAAAATCCCATCAAAGCTTGTCCATACTGCACGAATAGATTCAGATCTGGCAGTCCAACGGGTGACCGATAGGTTTCGTAGCTCAAGAGCTCCATCAATGTCTTTTACATGTTGCTGAAACACGAAATATCGCTTTGTGCTTCATGTGAAGAAAACATAAAGCTGCTCTAGGATGTCAAACATGTTTGAGATTGAATTACTGGCACTACAGCTGTGTTCAACAGTAGTGTTTATTCGATGAGCCAGACAAGGAAAATATGGTACGTCTCTGTCCAGATATTCCTTCATTTTAGCTTGACAGCCTTTGAATTTGCCAGACATAGAAGAAGTGTAGTCATATGACTGAAATACAATTCTATCTGAATCCATCCCTTGGCTTTCTAATGATGTCAAGATAGCCTTTGCTTGACCATCGCCTGTTTTGTCGTCAATATCTCTGATATCAACAAGTCTCTCATTTGGCATCCCTTCTTCATTCACATACCTTGCAATAACAGAAAGCTGATCAAGATGAGAGGTGTCTGGTGTAGTATCTGCCATTATTGAGAATATTTCAGATTTCTTTATGTCTTTTGCAACCTTTTCAGACACGTAATCAGACAGCAACATCAAATATTCATTTTGACTTCGCCAGTTCATATAGGTTACTCGGTGAGGGCGTTTTTTTGCATCTTCCAGCCATTTTTGCAAAACTGGGGAATGTCTTGCGACTAACAACACCACTTGATGAAAGTTGCCATTGCCATCAGTTTCAGAGCCATGTCCACGAAATGCCAGTCCCTGCCGAGCAAGCGTTCGGGTGACATCAAGTAAGATCTTTACTGCTTCTCTATTGCAAAGTGCTTCAGCCTCCTCTTCTACCAATAGCTTCAAGCGCTCTTTCTCAACCATCACATCAATGTGGTTTGACCTATGCTGAAAAGCGACCAAAGCTTCCAAAGCTGCTTTATGGCTGTTGCAGGAAAAGTGAGTAGCCAATTTCCCGGGCTTTGATTTGCCTCGGCTTTTCATTTTATGCCAAGCTTTAACACCTTTCTTTGTCCAAGCTTCATCGGCTTTTTCGTGACCAACACCATCAGGAAACATAAGGCATACGTAACAAAATGCTGCTTCTTTACTAACAGAATATTCAAGATGAGGATACTCTTTGAACCATTCGGCTCGGAATCTGCACTGCTTCGAGGGATCTATGTCATTGTTCTTTGGGTACCTTGACAAGATCGGCTGAAAAGGACCTTGCTTTAGCATGTATAATCGATCATTATCATTGAGGATTGGTCTTCTTTCACCTGGGTCACGCGCGATTGGATCTATGTCAATAGCTTCAATTTGAACTGTTTCTTGTTTTTCTTTTACATCGTTTAGACAAGATGAGGCATCAGAAGCAAGATCGGAAGATATTGACTTAATATTTTTCGTTATGACAATAAGCTCTTCTAACAAATGCTCTGGTTGAGGTTCTTCAATATTCTCTGCCTTTTCCAAGAGAGCCTGGCACTGCATGAGATGGCCACAAAGGTATTTTAGCTTACCAAGGCATCCAATCCAAGAAACTGGAAAATCTTGTTCAGGTATTTCATTCGATGAATCGCTATCAGAGCTTATCTGTGAAAATGATAAAAATACAAGATGTTACAAAACTCAAGAAGCACTTTGATGCTATTGTAAGGGTGCGAATATTTTATCCCAAATGATCTATATAGCTAGCTTTAACGTTATCATTCAAATTATTCATTTCCCCTACAGAAATTTCGCGCAGATTTACCTGAGGAGACCCCAAAACCAAAAAACATTTACACCCCTTACCGGCAAAATTATATCTCCCACATTCAAACATTATACTTTTTCCAAAGGTGAATATTCAGATTTAAAAGTAAGAAGCTTATGGTTTGAAGTAGAAACTAACCATGGAGGAATTTTCGTCAACTTCGTCAAAATCATCTTTATTTGCTGTGTGTAATTCAACTTCAATTCTTGGTCTTTTTTCGAAAATTTCATTTTGCTTTCTTGTTTCATTTGATTCAAAATCTGTACCTGATCTCTTGTTTACTGGCATCTAGAAGAAAAGTGAATTCAGTGTAAGAACGACAAGAAAATGTATTGTGAAATTCACTATGAAAAAAAATAGTAAAATAAAGATATTTTCAACAGGTGTTATGCAATCAGAAAACTCTAGAAATCTTAAAATACCTACTGTACCTGATCAATCGTAACTGCTGTAGCTGCGTTTGAGGTTAAAACTGAAGACGAGGATGACTTGTTAGCAGAGTTTATATTTCCAGGTGAACTAGCTGTTTTTTTACTTCCAAAATTTAAAACAGTTAGCTACAAAAGAAAAGAAAGAAACAAAATGAATACGGAAATCCGATGCGGAAAAAGATTTTACAAATACTATTTACTTTGAAAATTACAACGGAATGCCTGAAATCTACGTGTATGTTACTTTTTCCTTACCTGGGCTTGATTCTTCTCTGGTAGTACTGGTAATGTCTTTGCATTGTAATTTGGGTGAACAAGTTTGCAATGCGTTCCTTTGTAGTCGTTGTCAATACTCTTCTTGCAAAGACCACACTTGACTTTGTATCGACTATGCGGCATTTCACTTAAAACACGTAGACCTAGATTTACATGGCCTAGTTTTTACTTTTGATTACTGTATTCACAAAAACTGAAATTTACAAAACGCTGTCTTCCATATAGTCCCTACAAGAACCATTTGATTTGACCAACTGAGACAGTTTCTGAAGATTGAGACGAGACAAACATTTGAGTCTCAAAATTACAGTATAGCTAAATTATAGTTGTGGCACCACCACCAGGAAATGAACACAAAAGCGCCGGAACACTGAATAGGGACTTATCCCTATATTTAATTACAGGAATTTCCAATGATTCATTGGCAATAAATGAATGAAACCGGTCAGATGCTATGCTGTGAATCAAATGTCGTGACAAAAGCCGCGATTTCAACGAAGAATTTGACAAAATTTCAAAAAGCACCGAATTTCAAAAATTTACGAATGTTTATCTACCAAATGACCATTATGAAAGCAGATGCATTCGGGGGAGTCTCCGGACCGAATAAAAACCTGAGGGCCCGAATATCAAGAATTATTGGGGGTGTCTCACCCCTCACCCCCATGATGTGCGCCCCTTTTGAAGATGTTATGGTTATAACTATAACCCAGCTTTACATATCACCAATGCTTATAACCCGTCCTGTTTTTGGCAACTTTGCCCATCTCTTGACTAAAACTTCCAAATCTATATTGTCTGTTATGTCTTTCTCGGATGCAAGCCTTATAACGTACTTCAGTCTTTCTTGGCTCATGGTGCTACGCATCAATGTCTTTATTAGTTTGAGCTTTGAGAAGCTGCGCTCGTTCGAGGCAGCTGTTATTGGTGCAGTAAGCGCAAGGCGCATGCACTTTTCTGTTAGCGGGAAAAGATTCTTAAATCTTTTGCTATATTCTGCAGCGGTTACCAACGAATCAATGTCGGGTTTGTTGTCTTTACAGTGCTGTCGAAATATGTTTAGCTCTGTGAGGAGAGAATCCTCGTCTGGTTTGCAATTATCAGGAAATAGGCTAACTAGTGAGATGATAAGCTCACTCTCTTCGATTTCAGCAGAATAGGGAGGCATCAATAACCTAGCAGCCGGCATAATTATTTCAAATGCGACTTTCAGATTGTCTTCTAGCGCAGCAATTTGAACATCCAGAACTTGCAGGAATTCCTTTCTGTAATGCCTTGTCAAATCCAAATGTGTAGCATTTTCAGGCCTTTCGTCAAAGCGGAGTGGAATAGCTCTAGGTCGGTGATGACGGCTAAACTCTGCTTCTGCATCAATTTTTAGCTGAGTACAAAATGAAACCGCTGCTTCGATTTGCTTATCGATGTTACCGTGATCTTGTCTGACGTACTTTAGAGTGGTGATCGTAGCGCTCAGTGCTTCAAGAGAATCAATGATATTAAGGTCCACGGACTGCACCTGCTGTGTCAAGATCTGTGTCTTGGACATTATGTTCTTCATGAACATAACACAAACAACGAATTCAAAGGATTTTGCTTTTCCTAAGATGTTTCTTGCAGTAGCTTTTGTTTTCCTGTCGTCGACTCGAGTCTGATTCTCGAGGGCAGCTAAAATCCCATCAAAGCTTGTCCATACTGCACGAATAGATTCAGATCTGGCAGTCCAACGGGTGACCGATAGGTTTCGTAGCTCAAGAGCTCCATCAATGTCTTTTACATGTTGCTGAAACACGAAATATCGCTTTGTGCTTGATGTGAAGAAAACATAAAGCTGCTCTAGGATGTCAAACATGTTTGAGATTGAATTACTGGCACTACAGCTGTGTTCAACAGTAGTGTTTATTCGATGAGCCAGACAAGGAAAATATGGTACGTCTCTGTCCAGATATTCCTTCATTTTAGCTTGACAGCCTTTGAATTTGCCAGACATAGAAGAAGTGTAGTCATATGACTGAAATACAATTCTATCTGAATCTATCCCTTGGCTTTCTAATGATGTCAAGATAGCCTTTGCTTGACCATCGCCTGTTTTGTCGTCAATATCTCTGATATCAACAAGTCTCTCATTTGGCATCCCTTCTTCATTCACATACCTTGCAATAACAGAAAGCTGATCAAGATGAGAGGTGTCTGGTGTAGTATCTGCCATTATTGAGAATATTTCAGATTTCTTTATGTCTTTTGCAACCTTTTCAGACACGTAATCAGACAGCAACATCAAATATTCATTTTGACTTCGCCAGTTCATATAGGTTACCCGGTGAGGGCGTTTTTTTGCATCTTCCAGCCATTTTTGCAAAACTGGGGAATGTCTTGCGACTAACAACACCACTTGATGAAAGTTGCCATTGCCATCAGTTTCAGAGCCATGTCCACGAAATGCCAGTCCCTGCCGAGCAAGCGTTCGGGCGACATCAAGTAAGATCTTTACTGCTTCTCTATTGCAAAGTGCTTCAGCCTCCTCTTCTACCAATAGCTTCAAGCGCTCTTTCTCAACCATCACATCAATGTGGTTTGACCTATGCTGAAAAGCGACCAAAGCTTCCAAAGCTGCTTTATGGCTGTTGCAGGAAAAGTGAGTAGCCAATTTCCCGGGCTTTGATTTGCCTCGGCTTTTCATTTTATGCCAAGCTTTAACACCTTTCTTTGTCCAAGCTTCATCGGCTTTTTCGTGACCAACACCATCAGGAAACATAAGGCATACGTAACAAAATGCTGCTTCTTTACTAACAGAATATTCAAGATGAGGATACTCTTTGAACCATTCGGCTCGGAATCTGCACTGCTTCGAGGGATCTATGTCATTGTTCTTTGGGTACCTTGACAAGATCGGCTGAAAAGGACCTTGCTTTAGCATGTATAATCGATCATTATCATTGAGGATTGGTCTCCTTTCACCTGGGTCACGCGCGATTGGATCTATGTCAATAGCTTCAATTTGAACTGTTTCTTGTTTTTCTTTTACATCGTTTAGACAAGATGAGGCATCAGAAGCAAGATCGGAAGATATTGACTTAATATTTTTCGTTATGACAATAAGCTCTTCTAACAAATGCTCTGGTTGAGGTTCTTCAATATTCTCTGCCTTTTCCAAGAGAGCCTGGCACTGCATGAGATGGCCACAAAGGTATTTTAGCTTACCAAGGCATCCAATCCAAGAAACTGGAAAATCTTGTTCAGGTATTTCATTCGATGAATCGCTATCAGAGCTTATCTGTGAAAATGATAAAAATACAAGATGTTACAAAACTCAAGAAGCACTTTGATGCTATTGTAAGGGTGCGAATATTTTATCCCAAATGATCTATATAGCTAGCTTTAACGTTATCATTCAAATTATTCATTTCCCCTACAGAAATTTCGCGCAGATTTACCTGAGGAGACCCCAAAACCAAAAAACATTTACACCCCTTACCGGCAAAATTATATCTCCCACATTCAAACATTGTACTTTTTCCAAAGGTGAATATTCAGATTTAAAAGTAAGAAGCTTATGGTTTGAAGTAGAAACTAACCATGGAGGAATTTTCGTCAACTTCGTCAAAATCATCTTTATTTGCTGTGTGTAATTCAACTTCAATTCTTGGTCTTTTTTCGAAAATTTCATTTTGCTTTCTTGTTTCATTTGATTCAAAATCTGTACCTGATCTCTTGTTTACTGGCATCTAGAAGAAAAGTGAATTCAGTGTAAGAACGACAAGTAAATGTTTTGTGAAATTCACTATGAAAAAAAATAGGAAAATAAAGATATTTTCAACAGGTGTTATGCAATCAGAAAACTCTAGAAATCTTAAAATACCTACTGTACCTGATCAATCGTAACTGCTGTAGCTGCGTTTGAGGTTAAAACTGAAGACGAGGATGACTTGTTAGCAGAGTTTATATTTCCAGGTGAACTAGCTGTTTTTTTACTTCCAAAATTTAAAACAGTTAGCTACAAAAGAAAAGAAAGAAACAAAATGAATACGGAAATCCGATTCGGAAAAAGATTTTACAAATACTATTTACTTTGAAAATTACAACGGAATGCCTGAAATCTACGTGTATGTTACTTTTTCCTTACCTGGGCTTGATTCTTCTCTGGTAGTACTGGTGATGTCTTTGCATTGTAATTTGGGTGAACAAGTTTGCAATGCGTTCCTTTGTAGTCGTTGTCAATACTCTTCTTGCAAAGACCACACTTGACTTTGTATCGACTATGCGGCATTTCACTTAAAACACGTAGACCTAGATTTACATGGCCTAGTTTTTACTTTTGATTATTCACAAAAACTGAAATTTACAAAACGCTGTCTTCCATATAGTCCCTACAAGAACCATTTGATTTGACCAACTGAGACAGTTTCTGAAGATTGAGACGAGACAAACATTTGAGTCTCAAAATTACAGTATAGCTAAATTATAGTTGTGGCACCACCACCAGGAAATGAACACAAAAGCGCCGGAACACTGAATAGGGACTTATCCCTATATTTAATTACAGGAATTTCCAATGATTCATTGGCAATAAATGAATGAAACCGGTCAGATGCTATGCTGTGAATCAAATGTCGTGACAAAAGCCGCGATTTCAACGAAGAATTTGACAAAATTTCAAAAAGCACCGAATTTCAAAAATTTACGAATGTTTATGACAAGTAACTCGTATGGGGTGAACAAATAAAAACAATCTCTCCCGCTCACTCAGCTTTTAAAACAAGCAAAGAAATTTGGCCCTGAGATGAGCTTTGCTGGCTCCAAACCAATCAAACTTCAAAAATTACGGAATCATGCAGCTATGATCACAGAATCAGCTACGCATGTATTTAAGTCTATTAATAATCTTGCAACAAATTCTTCGAACACGTATGTGTTCGAGCAAGAGCTTGAAATCCGAAGCGCCAAAAATGTCAAGCGAATTTTGCCCCAGGGCGAATCAAGCTCCCTCTTTCCCATGATTTTAAAGGGAATTAAAAATCGTAATTTGTAATTTTTACTTTAATATCAAAGCTTCTAACGGGGGCTAAATAATTTTAACATGAAAACAAATGAAATGAATGAAAAAGATTTATAAATTTAATGAATGTCGGAAATGAAGAATATTCAAACTTAATTATACTTACCAAATTTATACCATTTTCTTTCATCTAGAAAGAAATGGATCATGTTTATTATAGCAAGCAACTACAAATACAATTAAGCCTTACATTTTTGAAATGGTAGAAAAGAGCACCGGCGTTCTTGGCTAAATTTCGAGTAGGGGTCTGCCGCGAGCATATTCAAAGTGGTACCGTTGGTTAGACTAATTTTCGCGACAATGGCAACCTTGCCAGCAACGCTGTCGCAATGTCCGAGAGACGACGACAAAGACGATGATGATAATCATTTTAATGACGTCATTGATGATGAATGTACATCAGCCGCTTGTCAAATATGTCGAAGTTTCGAAGGAATTAGTTTGTTTCAGAAATGCACAGAATTTCAGACTGCTGCATGTTTGGACATAGTTGATTACTGAACCATGGTAACGAAGCTGAAGAATTTGCATTTGCCCAACATAGAGATAGATGGGCCTAAATCAGACAGAGAACAGTTGCCGCAGCTCGGCATGTTCAGGCAAGCAAGGAATGAAAAAAGATTGTTTCTGTCAACAAAATGGAGACCGTATTTAATTTTTGAAGCATTAGAATTTTCACTCACAAAATTAAGACTGATTGTCGCCAATTATACAAAATTGACAATTTCTCTACAATCATGAAGTGAAGAAGGCAAACGAAAAGAATTATTGAATTTTTGCTGTTTGTTTGTTTTGTCACGGGGTGCTCCTGCAAAAACTACCTCTTTGTACATGCGAAAAAATGACTTCTGTGTTCTCATAGGTCAAGACGAGCCTACTGGTCCATCATCTCCCCAACAATTAAAATAAAAAGTAGAAGGAAGTTATGACGGCGTCTTGCACAGTTAAAAATTTGTAAGCTTGAAATGTGTCCCAGACTTCGACTTTGAATAACAAATTAATTGATAAAATTGTTGAAAAAGAATCCATTGTTTGAAGAGAGAATTTGAGCCGCAATAAGTGGAGTGCTGAATATAGAGAACTGAAGAACTGGGACGGACATGCCACAGCATGGAAAGTAATATTTCTGTGCACCAGGCAGAGAATTTGACCCAAGTTCTGTGTACCAGGTTTCGTTCATCAGTTCCGAAGCCTTCTGGGAGCGTCGAGGACGCACTACAGTATCTAGGGAGGTCTGAGGGCATGCACACCAAGAAAATTCTGAGTATTTACTGAAACTTAAAAGAAACACATGCCTTTTTCAGCAGGTTTGGTAGATTTTTTTATGAAAAAGAATGTAAAATCGGTTCAGACAAGGTTTAGAAAACACAACACAACCTAGAGGTTCTTGGTTCTGAAACCTAAGGGGTTCTAGGGGCATGCTCCCATGGAAAAATCTTGTAGAATTGGGTAGCTAGAATCGCTCTAGTTTCCATTTCAGGACCCTTAATTAATATAACTTGAAGAGGTCAGTTGGCGAATACACATTTCGTCAGAATTTAGCCAAACACCTTGATTTAGAAATCATTAGCTGACACCCGATAAAGGAAAACAGCCAACCTAATGCAGTACCTACTGAATTAGTACACTATTCATTGACACAATGGGCTTGAAGCTCGAGGTGTCGAACAACTAATGGGTCTTGCAAAAAATTATAAAAATAGCATGCCTACAATCCTGGCCAAAATTCATAGAGACTTTCTCCGTGCAACACAAAACTTGTTACAAATCATTAGAAATAGGACGGACCACCCCTCCCCCCTGTATCAATGTTGCCTGTGTTTCAAGACAATGGTATGACCTGTCGCTTAGGAATTAGATTTCATCTCCAACAATGATATGGGGGAGAGGGGGCTTTGACAAAGCGAAGCTGCTTTAAAAACTTCAAAGTGTCTCTATAATTTTGGCCAAGATTGTAGATTGCCATAGATTAGCTGTTTTCAAATTAATTATCAATAACTACAACAATTCCAGCTTCACCAACTTATGTTCATTCACTGCATCGAAAAAGCAGCATCAGACAACAGGTTTTTTGTTTTTAGTTTGTGCACCAAAGACTTTTACAACGGTGTGCACCAGCCTGTGCACCAACCAGCCAATCTGTGCACCGGACACATCACTGTCTTTGCGTACTGGGGAGATGGCGATCGAACTAGAGAACGGAGATTCGTCGAGAAAGAAACTGAGAAGAATAGACTGAATGAATTTTCCAGAGACATTGAATGAAGAACCATAAAGAACACACATTGGACTTATTAGATTGTATGAATATTTTCATTATTGCTCTGTGATATTTAATATTCAACTTTTACACATATTTAAGCCTATTCATTGTTGTGTTCATGTTACTTGACCATGCCTTTTTGTTCTGTCGCTGCCTTTCAAAACTGAGAAACTAGAAATATAGTTACAGAAATCTCAACGACCTCAAGAACCGTAAAAAAAAATGAATTTTCACTTAATTATTGTTCACAGTGGTGAGATTCAACTTATTAAACGAAGGTATTTGTTCGGGTAAATAGAGTAACAAACTAGGCCTTTCATTAGCACAAAAATGATGTCAAAGGTGTGATACAATGATGACACTCTATTTGAATAAGAGCTAGTAAATTTTGATTGAGACTGGCTTTTCTTAAATGTTCGTCCATTTTCAAGCTGAAATGTTCTGACATTGTTATCAATTCTATAATCCACCGAAGCTTGCCATTTGCTGGCATTCGTGCGCTTGATTTAAAAAAATTAGAAAACAAAAATCCAACAAACAACAACACAAACAAATTTAAAAACAGAGAAATATGTAACTAATGTGTCATCTCGGGAAAAACAAAATGTTCAATAGGGTAACTATATTTCTACATGAAAATCATTCAATAACTAGACGTATTCCATCTTAATGCATTTTTGCAAAACAAATATTTCAAACTCAGTTACAGCAAAGATATCAAACTAAACTGCCTGCAAGAACGCTATAGAAACTGAACTTCTATACCGTCAATATTATTGGGTGAAATGTAATCATCAGAATCATCATTATGAACAACAAGATGTTTCTTCAGAAATTTTTTGAAATATTTAATTATGCCTGAAAACCATCTGTTCTCATACATGGCTTTGATTTCTCTGCCAGTGTAACTATCGAATTCACGGTATTCCTCCCTGTCAACGTGCTTATCTGTTGGTGCACATTCAAAAAGAATGCAATCCCTTTCATCCTCGACACATTGATCAATAGGCTGAGGCTCTTCAGACTGCATGCTCTTAGCTGATGAGGGTGATTTTGTTGTCTCAAGAAAGTGGCCGGTCTAGAGCTAATTCTGTGTCGACCCAAGCATTCATCTCAAAACACGTCTACATCCTTATGCCAAGATTGGATTGCACCGTCTTTTTTGATTCGCTTTCCAGTTCCACAAAATATAATGCCAAGTCAAGGCTGCTGACCTACAGAGCTGCAGCAGATCTGCGTGGAGCAGTGTCTTTCATCAAGGCCTGCACAAAATTGTACAATCCGCACACTTTCTCGGTGTTGGTCGCTGAATTGATGGTATGTGCGACTTGACTCAAACACAATGGACAGGGTGATTGTTCGACATCTAACCTGCTATTTGGTGGAAATCGTTTCCATTTGGCATTGTAATCTTCATTCTTTCCAGTCCTGACAAGTGCCTCTCTGTACAAGTATGTTACTCTTGCAGCTTGACCGGCATTTCTTCCTTTGTAACATTTTTCTTTCGCATGCGAAGATTTTATCTTTTGAAAAATTTACGATAACATGACGACAAAAAATGGACTCATCTCCAGTTTGTTCACGATAAGCATTGGACCATAACCATGTAAAGCTTATGCAGTAGCCCTTGGCAAAAGAAAACCTTAAACCCTTAATAAAAGTGGTCTCTATCCTTGCAGAGGGAGAGTGTTACTTGCTAAATTCCCCAATCACAATATTTCAAAGTTACAGAAAAGAATCTTAAAAAGAAAACCTTACCTCTTTGGCAAGTTCGATATCAATAAAAGGGAAAGGTCTCCCAAATTGTATATCACCATCCTTGCAGTTCAGCAACTTTGAAACTTTATGCTGGTTTTCATAAGAAACTCCGTTCAAATTCAAGAAAACAGAATTGAAGCACTTGCACCATTTAACAATATCTACATGTTCCACAGCAGGCAAATTAAGAAAGACCTCTTTCAATGGGGACAAACTGTTTTGGTTTTCAAGAGACTTAAGCATTTTATCGAGGTTATACTGAGACTGCCATGTTCCGCAATGCAATGTTTTATCACCAGCAACTGAGATGATAGTTTCTAACAAGTCAGTAATCGAGCTCTCGTTCCAGCTCGCGAATTCGATTACTAATTCGAGGGCTACACTCAACCCTTCGTGTTTTCCAAGATTCGGGTGATGGAGAGCATTCAATATAGATTTGATATCAAATTTTTTATCTTTCCCATCCAAGCAAACAGTCGAAAATTGTTTCGTTAGATTTTCTGATTCACTAAACAAACTGCCATACAGCCCACAAACATATTTTATCATATTATACTCCTGCCTCTCAAGTAACTCCTTGCATTCGACATTAACACAGAACACGTGCAATGACGCAAAGAACTCTTGCAGTGAAAAATGAACAAACTTGAACTCTGTTGTATGTACTGAGTCTGTCTCGCTAAAGAAGGCGTTAAAGAAATCTTTCCTGTCGCTCTTTTGCATTCTTTGAACTATTGCCTTAAAGTCCCGCTCCTCGAAAATCAACTTATTCTCCTGAATCAATTCGTAACTGATTTTTCCAATATCCTTGACAAAAGCCTTAAAATCTTTATCTCCAAAAATCTGGTCAGTTTTAAGATCAGTTCTCCACTTAACATGTGCCATGTAAAAGATTATGAACATCCAGACGTATAGCTCAGTAACCGATTTAACAGATAATCCATCAGTAAAAACAGCAACACAGCACAATGTGTTCAGATACTGTGGAATCCTTTTTACATTGTCTATAGAGGGTGAAGATTTCAAAGTTGCATTTATTAATTTCCTATCATCCTCTTCAAAATTTCGAACGTATTTCTCAATATCTTTGTCTTCTAATGGGCAAAGCTCGAAAATTTTAATCGCCCTCTTAAGGTGACTTGTCAATATGCTCTGTATATGGGGTCTTCCTGTTACTATTAATTTGAAAGAATCAATAACAGTTGTGCGCATGTTAAGTAGTTTAAATAGGGATGATTGAGTATCAGTGATTTGTTCATTCAGGTTTTTAATCTCATCAAGACCGTCCAGTATGATAAGTACACTGGCGTTCGGGTCAACTGTACCATTCACATCTTTAAGCTCACTGTCCAAAAATTTATCGACATCAGTCGACAATTCTTTTGCATCGATTAAGATTAAATGGGTGAACTCTTGAAAAATCTTTTCGTTTGCCCATTTCCATGCAAGAAATCTCGTCATAGTTGTTTTTCCGATGCCCGCTATTCCACGCAGAAAGGAAACCTTATGTTGAACAAGATCATCAAAATTTGTGCTTCTTCCTTTTGAGAATTTTAGCATATTTCGCATATAGTGCTCCCGTTCCCCAGTGATTTTGCTAAATGCGTCATCTGCATCTCTTTCCTGCACAAATCGAAAAGATAAGCACCAGTTGTCCATATCCAGTTCTTTTTTCCTAGGCAGTCGATTCTCCCTGACTTCTAAGACTATCATCTTGTGACACCTTTCTAAATATCTTCTTTTCAACTTGTTCGACGAACCTAAAATGGAACAAAATTTGAAATAAATAGGTACAAACCATGAATTAAATCATACCATCCGCAGAAAAAATTCCATCTTATTTCCCATCTTTAAATAAATTCACCTTTATAAGGAGGAAAACTGGCAGAAAACTCAATGGAATATTATTTGAGGTGACCAAGGTTTGTACCTAAGACCTGTAGGTATTGCAAGTTAAAACTCTCAAAATGTGTAGGTATATCTGTCGGAAGCGGCACCAGATGTCAACAACGTTGATCAAAGTTTTTAAGTGTCTAAGATGCGGTTATATCTAGGTTATCTTAGAGTTCAGGTGAGGATAACCTATTGTAGAAGGAGACAACATGCTGCTACTTATTCTGATGACTTCAAGTGTTCATACTCAATTTTTTTGTAATTAAGTTTTCCAAGTTGCAAGCGTCAGACGACAAATATGTTGCCATGGAGACGGAGTTATTCATAGAACAATAAAAATTTGATAACTTGGATTGTAAAAGGTACAGTAGAAGCTCAGACGATCTAGTCAAAAATACCGCACGAGTCAGAACACGAGTGAACACGATAGAACACAAATGAACACCAGTGAACACGAATGAACACGAGTCACAAAAATAAGAACACAATTGAACACGAATGAACACAAGTCATCAGAGTAAAAGCAGGAGTGAACACGAATAAACACGAGTCACTAGAATAAGAACACGAGTGAACACGGGCAAAATCTGTAAGAACACGATCCATGAAACTAGAATCGATGGATATAATGACAATTATATATAATTTCAGAATTCTACATAAGATATATGCAGCATTTACATTTACATATTTGCATGTTTACTTGTTTAGGACTGCTCTTTGGAGTGCTGTTCAGGGGGCAATGAAATAGGTATAGCAGTTTGCCCGTTAGGTTTTCTAAATGGCAATTTATGATCAGTTTTGGTATTTCTCAATTTTCTATCACTTTTTGTTGCATTTTTAACGAACAAGTTAGAGAGGAACTCAGGTGCAAGGCCATCTATTGATACAAGAACCCTGTGGCACATTTAACAATGTCTTTTGTTATGGAAGAAGTAACATTAACTTTGCTAATTGCTTCCTGTTTGTTAAAATGAAAGCCAGGAGAGCTCTAGGTCTTCAACCCCATTACTTGTCAGCTTTGCAAGTAACATATCATGGTCTACAGTATCAAATGCTTTTTCAGGTCAATAAATATGTTGACAGTGTATCTCCCATTGTCCATGTTTACATACCATCATAGTAGATGAGCATTAAATGATTTTAACAAAGTTCTGCTTGATTTTGGATAGAGACTGTAAAGATCAAAGGTCAATTATCACCCCATCATTAGTCATTACGTCACTGTTGTAAATCAGCCAATACGAATATAGCGGAATAATAGCTTTGCATAGGCATACCATATTAGGGAATAATGTAGAAACACGTGTATGTATAACAGTTTGAGCTTAGAATTCGAGAATCAGTTGCAGAAAGAACCGAAAGGGAATAGGACGTACGTCAAGTAAGCCACTCCCTGGCTTAGGCCAGCGGAGGGGGCGTAACTCGTAGCTGTAACTCAACATGGATTGTCACAAGGTAGAAGTATGCATTGTCGAATTAGGCCTATGTAAATAGTGCAAATATAATATACATAAAACACAACAAGTTTTCTTCCTTGAGAGTGTCTTGCCCTGAGATCAAATTCAACGAAATAATCTTCACAACAGAGACAATCCTTGACAAAATATAATGAGACTAACAGAAGACTCCGAGTTAGTCAAGCAATTCCTTAACTTCAGCTTCGCTAATCAATAGCTCACTCTCCCTTCCCTCCTTGGATCAATATTGAGTGATAATAAAAACAATTCCTCGCCATTTGATCAACATTGAGTAAGGGGGGAGGGGTAAAATACAACGGTAATACAAATATTAATGAAAATGTCAGTTTGTCTTGTAATTTTTGTCCAAGATTGTAGATATGTTATCAGAGCCACAACCTTTTGAGGTTTTCAACTTGTTGAGAACGTTTTCCAAATCAATGATGTCAACAGTGTGAAATTTACACTTTTTCTCTTGCAGATCGACTGCATATTCAGGACAGGGTTTTTTGTTAGGGGGGTTTTTTCTTTCTTTGAGTGTCTGGCCAATTATAGCGAACAAGTTATTCATAGATTCAGAAATAGCAGACTTATTTTATTGCTTTTCGCATCTACGTTCAAGAATTAAATGCTGGTGGTTTCGGATTGTTTGATTAAAATGTCATTTCTGGGCTTCCAAGTGTTTTTAGATCACCTTAACCCTTTACTTACCACACAGTGAAATACTTGTCATTTCGCAACCAAATCTCCTTATTAGACAGATATATACATAAATATGACAAAACAGGTGAAAAAATGCCCCTGGGGGCGAGGCCAAATTTTAATTATTTTTTGCCCCCCAGAGGACAATGCCTCATAGCAGCCGCCCCCTTAATGATATCGACTTTGTTTGTTGACTAACAGCAAGGTCGAGTGAAATGATTTAAGAAAAGTGCTTACTTGCCTGTACTAAATTACTTATTTGAAAATAAATCAAGATTTTATACTTCCCGCTTAGGCCCAAATTTCCCTTCGAGCAAAAAAATCCCAAATGAGTTCGACACAAATGTTGAAATTCTTCCTGAAGCTACAGCATGGGCCTAAATCTTGGTACCATTCGATTCCCCATGAAGTACTCTATGTAATACTGCATGAATCAAACGTCTCCAGTGAGAGGCAGAGGTAATATGGCCGACAAAACTATTTGTTGCAAATTTGCAACTCTGGTGAGTAAAGGGTTAAGCAGAAGCGGTTTTTTGGGGTGTGGGGTCTGTGGCAGAGGTAGTACCTTTAATCGTCTGGTCTTCAGCCAACCCCTAAATCTCTCACATGCTGGCTTCTAGCGCCACACCCCGAGCAACGGACTCAGCAGGCCGGCCGAACCATGTGAGGGGAAACCACTGCCTTGTGGTTCGTCGTTGGATCGTCAAAGGCTAAGGGAGACCCCCCTACAGATAAATCCTGAGTTGAGCCCCGTCAGGCAGTCTCTTAAACATACACTGTCTAGTTTCAGGCAACCTCTGCATCTAGAGATATCACGGATTCACGCTTATAACAGATCGCTCAAAGAATCTTGACAGATGGGCACTTCAACGCCGTACTCAACAGACCTTTCTCCATAAACGACGAGGCCATCAATCGTCTTCCTCAAATCAACGTAAACACCGTTATGGACTCCCTACCGTCACTCCTTGAAGTTGAAAAAGCCATCAAGCAGCTCTCCTGGGAAATGCACCAGGATGAGATGCTGTACGAGCCGAGATTTACAAGACAGGTGGATGGATCTCTTCTCGCACAGAAACTTCAAGAGTTGTTTACAACTTGCTGGACTAAAGGAAAACTCCCCCAGGAGTTTAAGGACGCGTTCATTGTTAACATCTACAAAACGAAGGGCAACAGAAAGAGCTGTGACAGCCAGCGGGGCATATCTCTTCTGGACACTGCAGGAAAGATACTAGCAAGAATACTCCTCGACCGTCTTATTCTCCCCTCGAAGACGGTATCGTACCAGAAAGCCAGTGTGGATTTCGTGCTAACAGGGGAACAGCCGACATGATATTTGCCGCTCGTCAACTCCGAGAAAAGTTCCAGGAACAGCGCCAGGACCTCTACACAATCTTTGTAGACCTGACCAAGGCCTTTGATACTGTTAGCCGTGAAGGACAATGGAAAATAAAGTCCAAGTTTGGCTTTCCCGACCGCTTCATTATCATGGTTTGCAAATTTAATGTTGGAATGATTGCTCGAGTCATGGACAGCGGAGAAGAATCACCAGACTTCCCAGTAACAAACGATGTTAAACAATGCTGTGTTGTCGCACCAACCTTATTCAGTATGATGTTCTCTGCTATGCTGATGGATGTCTTCCAAGCAAACAATCCAGGAGTGCACGTCAGATACCGGACAGATGGAAAGCTCTTCAATCTTCGAAGACTGAAAGCAATCACAAAGTAAGATGACTGTGCATCAAATGCCAATACAGAGGCCGACATGCAGCAAAGTCTAAACCAGTTTTCAAGGGCTTGTGACAACATTGGCCTAACCATAAGCATCATGAAAACAGAGGTGCTACACCAACCTGCCCCAGAGAAGCCCTATGTAGAACCGACACTACTTGTGAAAGACACAAAACTTAATGTCGTGGACAACTTCACTTATCTGGGAAGCACCCAATCCAGAGTTGTTCATATTGATGACGAGATCAACTGCAAAATAGCTAAGGCCAGCACAGCTTTCGGCAGACTACGCACAAAAGTTTGGGAACGTAAAGGTATAAAGCTAGATACCAAGAAGAGTGTTACGAAGCTGTTGTCTTGACCACCCTCTTGTACGCCTGTGAGACATGGACTATCTATGCATGAGACACAAGAAAACTAAATCACTTCCACATGACCTGCCTCCGCAGACTTCCACATTAGATGGCAAGACAGAATACTAGACACAGAAGTCCAGGCCCGCACAAAGCTGACCTCTATACACGTCATCCTGCAGAAAACACAAGCACGCTGGACTGGCCATGTTCGCCGGATGTCAGACAGCCGCATACCAAAGCAACTTATGTATGGGGAACTACGGGAAAGCTCAAGAACAACTGGGGGCCAAAAGAAAAGGTATACAAAGACAGTTGAAAGTCTCACTGAAGACGCTCCATATACCCACAGAAGATTGAGAAGAACTAGCTGATGACCGGTGAAAGTGGTGCAGCTGCATCACCAAAGGAGCAAAGATTTCGGAACAATCACAATTGAAGAGAGCAGAAGGAACCGAGCAATTCGCAATGCGAGACCAGCAAATACCTCCAATACCATAACAAATCGTACCGACCACAGATGTCCAACATGCGGGAGATACTACTACGCCCAGATTGGCCTGCCAAGCCATCTCCGGACTCACAGAACCCAATCAATACATAGATGGAGAAGTCATGGTCATCTTCGCACAGCGATGGACGAACACACAGCAGCAGAGATTTTATGAGTGAAACAATTGCACTTAAGCTCTCTGTTCAGTTTATTTACTTCATTGCGTATTTTCCTGTATTATAGCATCAATCATTCTGATTTAGAAGGAATTGCTAGTTTTTTGAGCTTATCGTTGCCTTGCACACCAGCTTAAAATAATTGCTTATCCAAGGGGAAATTTTAAGAAACACGCATGCTTCGTATTGGAGCATATTTTTCAAGGATGAGGCAGGTGTGTGCCCATTTATTGACTAAATCATTAATATCTGGTCATGCTCTCTGCTCATGCAGCCCAGGTTTGAATCTCACTTATTGTGGTATATCACGTGTGGAAAAATCTATCCTTGTGTTCGCCATTCATGATAAATATATAGACATATGCATGGTGCTGAATAAGGCATAACATTGCCGAAACACGTAAACGTCAAAACAGGAGAAGAGCTTTGGGCTGTATGACTTGGAGAGTTACTCGGCGATTTAATTGAGCTCTATAGCTCAGTGGAAACGTCGTTGGCTCTCTGATCATGCAGCCCAGGTTCGAATCCTACTTATTGTGGTATGCCACTTGTGGAAAAATCATCTGTTGATTTTCCTTCTAAGCCTCACTAGTCAATCTCAAAAAGATCTTTGACAAAATTGGTTTGTTTAAAATTTTTCATTCGTTTTGTACAGATATTTTTTCTGTATTTATTGCAAACAGCTCGAAATTTTCTAACACAATAGACCAAGTAGTGATCACTAAGGCACGACTTATGAATTCCAGAAGTTGCTATATTAGATTTGTTTGTCGTGGCTATATGATCAATAAGTGTTGTAGTGGTTGCATCCCACTCTTTCAAATATTTACGAAGGAAATTACATACAGTTTGTATCGCTGATAATAACAGTTTCGTTGTCTTCCCTTCTAAGAAAGTTCAGACAATCTTTTAGTTGATCAAAGGTATCAACCCTAACGTCAGGAGGCCTATACAAAGCTAAAATGAATTCACTTTGTCATTCAGAACTAAAAACGTTTGAAAACCATGCGAAATAAATACAAACAACGAATCAATAGACCATGTTTCTCTTAAACTATTTTAAAACCATTTGAAGCTTTAGTGAAAAGAATCTTTGTCTTGTCAAGTTGCTGCTGCGAATCTGCACTCATATGTACTTGCCAATAAATATGCCTTCTTCTGAGATGCTAGTAGGTTGTAGTGAACTCTGCATTGTAGATGATGTTTCCATCGTCTCCCTTGCCTTCGATTCGTCTGTCTTTGTGCCGAACGATGAGATTGTGTTAGTCTTGCTTGTATGTCTCCAAAATTTTTGCCGCATCGACAAAATTTGCTAACCCCTAGAGGAAATGCGACAATTTCGTAGGGAAAAGGTGACATTCCAGAGTGCCAGTGCAGAGTCGTTGCAGTATTGCTGTGTTGCAGAATTTGGTTGCATTGGCATGTGGGCATATGGTTGCTGATACTGCTGGTGCTGTTGCAGCAGCAGTTATTGTTGTTGTGTTTGCTGATATTGCTGGAGCTGCTGCTGGTACTGCTGTTGATGTTCTTGCTGCAGCTGCTGTTGTTGTTGCTTGTGTTGCTGCTGTTGTTGTTGCGTGTGCTGCAGTTGTTGTTGTATTCGTTGTTCTTGCTTGTTCTGCTGCTGCTTTTGCTGAAAGTGCTTGTGCTCTTGTCGTTACTGCGGCTGCTGGTGCTCGTGTGGTTGCTAATGCTGTGTTTGCGAATTTTGCTGTTGTTGCTCTTTTGATGAAAAAGCCTGACAGTCATCTTCAATTCAGTTACTACTGACTGACTTATGATTCTGAACGAGTTTTCTTTGCTAAGTTTTCATTGGGACGATTCCTTTGAGTTGCTTTCCCTACTGGACGACCTTTCCATGCCAGCTGTTGAAGCTCGGGAGTTGCTTTGATCCTTTTGAACTGGACGCAAATTTTTTTAACTGCCATGATATTGTTAGCTTTAAAATATTGTTTTGTTGTGTTGCTTAATTGTAGACCATGTATCTTAGGATATTGCGTCGAATTATAAAAAAAAATATTCCAATACAAAATAATACTTGCAGAAATCGGATAAAAACGAGAACGGCAACAGGAGATAGCTTGAACTTTGCGTTTTAGGAAAAGACAATAAAAATCGTATTTTTCCAAGATTTTAGGGGGTCAGTCGGGGGGTCAGTAAACTTTATTACTATCGGGGGCGCACATTTCACTCAATTTCACTCATTTCAACTAAAGTGCTTCATGTGTTGTGTTAACTCTATTTAACTCGTGTTCTAATTTGTATGACTTTTGTTCACTCGTGCTCACTCGTGTTTTTATTCCGATGACTTAAGTCACTTGTGTTCATTCGTGTTCACCCGTGTTCTAACTCTGACGACTTGCGTTCACTCGTGTTCACACGTGTTCCTATTCTGATGACTTGTGTCACTCATTTTCATTCGTGTTCACTCGTGTGTTCACTCGTGTTCTGACTCGTGTGGTGTTTTAGACTGGATCAGCTCAAATTTGGTCCATATCGGGATGCTTCTGATTGCATGTTGGAGACAGGATCAAAAATTTCAGAAGGGGGTGCAGGTGAGATATGGTAAATAGCTTTGCACAAAAAAATAATTCGAAACTATATCTTGAACACCTTTGGAAAGGCTTTGAAGTTGCTCTAACCAGAACCTTTGTCAGTTATGCCAGAGGGTATGTACTGGGTGGGAGACAGCAATTCATGCTTTTGTGGAGGAAAAAGGTATATTCTCCACCAAACCCCAACCAATATTTGGCTGCAATTTATGCTTTCTAGCAGTTACGTCTGTGTACAATCGTCCAGCTTTGTCTTATCATGACAGATAGGCAATCATTAACTTATTATGTCAGTCCTATTACAACTTATTAGGCTGAACAGCTCTGTGAGGTGGATGCCCAAAAAATTGGTACTTCGGCACTTGGGGAATTCTTGTTCCGATCGATCGGACAATATGACACAAGTCGAGTGCACACAATTATAAAAAAAACATTGGTGAATCTGGCTGTATTCTTGGAGCAAGCAAATTGTTATTGTGCATACGACTATTGTGTAAAATTCAACGACGGGGTACTACATCACACTGTCAGAGAGTATATTATCAAACCTATCACTGGGATATATATTACAAGCTGCCTTCAGCAAATACAAGAAAAATATTATGTATTTGTGCAGATCACAAAAGGAAATCTCGAAAATTAATAAAGAATACCGCCTTACCGTCCAGTGTTCCCAAGTATTCTCGAATGAACTTTTGGCATAAACAATTTACTTTGTTGGTGGAATGATTCATTCTATTGGGAGAGACATTTGATTCATTGTCTATCAGGGGACTGCGTTCATCAAGATGATCTTGTCTTCTGGAACAGAAAACTTTTCGCAAAAGAATAACTTCACACATCCCAAAAATCACAAAGGTAATGGAAAAAACCAAATAAACGAAATTCAAAGTTGTCTTTGAATTGGAGCCTTCATCACTGCAACCAATATCAATATATCTTGACACATTCAAATAAGATCCATTGTCTTTGAGTTTGCAAGGATAAATCGATTTGACAATCAAAATTTCGTAATGTAACAAGAAGAAGACTGATCCTCCGATGAAGAGGAAGCATCGTAAGACCAGCTGAATTAGATAAATGGTAGTGATGTGCATGGAATGGCTATCAGACTTCAAAATATTCCGCTTGCTTTTGGTGATCCAACTTGCAGCTAGCACCCAAAGCACCACTGGTGTTATTAGATATCCAATACAAAAATTCAAGTTTGCATTCAACATGTTTTCATTTGAATCGTAAAGATTTAAACAACGTTGGCGAGATACAGTAGATGATGTTTCACATTTGAAGTTAAGTCGGTTATCTTTCTGAATGCTTGCTTCTCCTGCAAAAATGCATATTCCCACAACGAAAAATATTCCAGCTTGCCATTTACCCCAATTTGTTTGTGAGTTCTTTACAAAGTCCAAGAACAGTTCTTTTAATCCAGAACAATCCATTGTTGTCGGTTATTATGCTCGGTAAAAACTCCTGCAAAAACGGAAACAAAAAACATAATGTACAGAAAGCAATGAAATCTCGTGAAATTCAAAGACTGATATTTGCAAGCAACATTGAAAGTTATATGAGATAAGTCCAAAAGAATCACCCCCATGCAAAACTAAAATGCAACAATTAAAGACAGACCGCTAATTTCATCCTGCCATTACCCACAAGAATGAGAACCGAAGAAGTGACAGAGCCCTTGAGTGAAATCAAAATCAAGCAGAATGCAGAAATACCGCTCACAGCAAACTCAGTAAGGCTACTCAAGACCTCATGATCTTGGGTTAATTTTTACGCTAGAACCAACTGTCTGCCGGATCATATACCGGACTCAAAACACACGGATGATGAGGGTCTTAGCATTTCAAACCTTTGGTAATTTCTTCCGAGGTCTAACTGTGACCCAGCAGACCCAAATAGCCATGGAAGATACCTCATAGACCAATGCAGATCAACCGACCTTAGGATACTTAATGGTAGAAAGTTTGATGATGATAAAGGAAATTTCACATGTTTCTCTCATAATGGCGCAAGTTGTGTAGCTTATGCAATCGCTTCTCCATCTCTGTTTGAACAGATATCTATATTTTATGTAAGTGAACAAACTCATTTATCAGATCACTGTAAAATAACCATCGACATCCCTAATAAAAAACCTGTAAATGAATCTCACAAAACCTATAATTGGACTAAGCTAAAAAATAACTACATTTGGGATGAAGATGAATCTCCTTCAAAATTTTCACAACTATTAAATTGTGACGAAATAAAAATTTAAAATAAATGAAATTTTAATGGATGCAAAATATTCAGCTGATCCGATTGCGCTGGCCTCTGAGCTAACAAACTATAGATATATCTGAGTATATGGAAGAGGCGTGTATCTCTCAGCGTGCAGCAAGCAATAATCATCATAACTATTTACATGAAGTACTTAAACAAACAAGCATAATTAACATAATTAACATAATAATAATCACTTAATCACTACATCGCTCCTCTTTTTTTTTTAATTTTATAACATAAGCAATGTCATTGTCAAAAGTTTATTATTTACACTTTCAAGTTCGACGGTACAGCAAACCCAAATCTTGCAATTGGTATACGTGACCTTTGTGATCTTCTAGGTGTATCATCGACTTGGCGTTTCTCGGTATCCTTTTCCTTTTCTTGCAGGACGACTTTTCTTTCATTGTCTCTCTGCGTTATTCTCATTTCGTCATCTTCATCTAGACTGTCATATTCTGGAACCTTCTTAAAATGAGATATGTTTCTCGTGATGATATGTTTCTCATTCTTGGCCACAATCCTTGTCCCTTTACGTTGATATACTGTGAAGCGTTCAGGACTAAACTTTGCTGTTAATTTATTATGTCTCTTCTGCAAGCATATAACAGTGTCACCAATTTGAATGTTTGACTGTTTAGTATTATTTCTTTTGTCATACTACTCTTTATTTTGAATCTTCTTTTCTTCGATGTTTCTTTTTGCTTCCAAGTGTTTGTTTATTACTTTTCTTGATGGTAATTCAGGTAAATGACCTCGAATTTTCCTGTTGAACAAAAGTTCACTTGGTGATACTTTCGTTGTTGAATGTGGCGTTGTCGTGTACGTCAATAGAAATCGCTGAAGCTCTTGTCTCCAGTTCTTTCCTTCCAACTGAGCAGTTTGGAGGACTTTTCCAATTGGCTTCATTATACTTTCAACATTTGCGTTACCTCTAGGCCATAATGGAGTGCTTGGTTTCCATTCGGTTCCAATGGCCTTGGTGTATCTTTCGAATTCTTGTCCATTAAATGGAGGTCCATTATCGGTTTTGAGAATGACTGGTATGCCATGTGTGGCAAATATTCGGTCTAATTTCGGAATGACCGCTGTCGCTGATGTGGACTTTACAATTTCGATTTCTGGAAATTTCGAATAAGTGTCTATTACTACCAAAATATATTGTTCGGTATTTGCGATAGGTCCATGAAAATCAATTGCGACTGTGTGCCAAGGAATATCAACTGTAGGAGTTAACTGCATTGGTTCTAGCTTGTTACTGTTTCCAACAGCTTGACATGCATTACAATGTTCTATTACTGTTTTTACTTTATCACTCATATTGGGGAACCATATTTTCTCTCTCATTAGACTTTTTGTCCTCTCTATACCTTGATGTCCAACATGAGCTAATTTTGTTGCTCTCTCATGTAGACACTTTGGCAAAACTAATTTACTTCCCTTTAATATTAAACCTTTGTCTGTATGCACTGTTAACTCATCTGCACACTTTTTGTACTGTTGCAGATCAGTATCCTTTGTATCCAAAAATCCAGTTTGAACAGCTTGTTGAACATTTTGTAATATCTCATCGTTTTGTGTAGCAATTCGGACTTCTTCAAGGGTTATTGTTTTAGGTACACTATGCTTGATAATGTAATTTACGTATTCTTCGGCTTGTTTCTCCTCTTTACTTTCAGATGATGCAGTATTCAAGGGATGTCTACTTAGATAATCAGCTTCGTTTAGTGATCCTTTTTTGTAGATTACACGAAAGTTATAGGGTTGGAGTCGCAATACCCATCTTTCAATTCTTGCAGGAGGTTTATATCGAGCATTATTAAAGATTGATTCCAAAGTCCTGAAATTAGTCACGGTCTTCAGTCCCATTCGTTAGTCCTCTTCCTCAATCCTGAAGTTACTCGTGGTCTTCAGTCCCATTCCTTAGTCCTGTTTTCCAGTTCGGAAATAACTAATGGTCTTCAGTCCTGTTCCTTATTCCTGTTTCTCAGTCCTGAAATTATTCATTGTCTTCAGTCCCATTCCTTAGTTCTGTTCCTCAGTCCTGAAATTACTCATGGTCTTCTGTCCCATTCTTAAGACCTACTCCTCAGTCCTTAAATTACTCATGGTCTTCAGTCTTATTCCTTAGTCCTGTTCCCCAGTCCTGAAATTACTCATGGTCTTCTGTCCCATTCTTAAGACCTACTCCTCAGTCCTTAAATTACTCATGGTCTTCAGTCCCATTCCTTAGTCCTGTTCCCCAGTCCTGAAATTACTCATGGTCTTAGTCCCATTCCTTAGTTTTGTTCCTCAGTCCTGAAATTACTCATGGTCTTCAGTCGTGTTCCTAATTTCTGTTTCTCAGTCCTGAAATTACTCATGGTCATCAGTCCCTTTCCTTAGTCCTGTTCCTCAGTCCGGAAATTACTCATGGTCTTCAGTCCCATTCCTTAGTCCTGTTCCTCAGTCCTGACATTACTCATGGTCTTTTGTCCCACTCCTTTATTCTGTTCCTTAGTCCTGAAATCACTCGGTCTTAAGTCCCATTTCTTAGCCCTCTTCCACAGTCCTGAAATTATTGCCTGGTGGCTAGTCCATTTTTTCGTTCTGTGGAAAGTTTTAGCTTTCTAGGCGTCCTTGTTTCCTTCCCTCTGAAACGATCCTTGTGAAAAAGCGTAGCAACAAAAAAGATTGAACGCATTCTCCGTCTGATCATGGAGATTCGGTCCCGTGTCAGAAACTCGGGTTTACTGCAGGATACTGATATCTTTTGGTAGTTTAGTAGTACTGTTTGTCTTTTAGTAGTTTGATAGTCCTCGTACTGCAAAGTCAAATACTGCTATCCAGGTAGCTTATACTTCAGGATGGCATTTGGTTTTGTTGTTTTTCAAATGCACTCTTCAAAACTCTTTGAAAAGTGTTTTGTTTGTTTTCTTTGAATGAAATGCACTTCTAAATAAGCTTTTCAAATCTCTGGTAATGGCTATTTCCTTCCATTGAAAGGGTTGAAAGCATTTGCACAACGCGATTCAAGCCGGTTGACTGAATATTCATGTAAACATGGACTTTGTTTGAGAATCTTTGATTGAAAAATATTAATACCAAACGAATTTAAAAATTATTCCGACGCAAGTTTTAGTGATCGAGATGTCTCCGGCCCCTCGAAAGCATTTTCAACAGTATCTTTGTGATCTGCGATCACGTCAAATTCAGTACCTAGCAGAAATAATCGAAAGTTTATATCGAGCATTCTATCTCCACCACTAGTGCAAGTCCTTCTATATCTGTCTGGGAATATCTTTTTTCCACCGAGGTTAAAGCTCTACTGGCATATGATATTATCTTATATTGTGATCCTTCTGAGTCCTTCTGGGCTAGAATAGCTCCTAAAGCATGTGGCGATCCATCTACAATCAAAATACTTCGTTTTTCTGTGTCAAAGTATGTAACTACAGGCGCTTGAGTTAGTTTCTACTTTAACTCGTTGAAAGCTCTCTCTTCAACTATAGTCCATTTGAAAACTGAGTTTTTCTTCGTTAATTCACGAAGTGGTTGTGTTATCGTTGCATAATTTGGTATGTAATCGCTGCAAGTATTAGCCATTCCAAGAAAACTTCTGAGTTCTGATACATTAGATGGCGCTGTGGCATTAAGTAGATTAGAAACACGTTCAGGGTCTGGTTTCGTCCCTTTTTCAGTGAATATTAATCCATAGAACTTTATTTCTGACTGAAGAAATTTGCATTTTTCTCCTTTTGCCTTGATATTTAGATCTGACAAACGTTTAAGACAAGTATCAAGTGCAATGTCATGATCTGTTTGTTTTACCAAAAATAATTATGTCATCTGCAATATTTTTGACTCCATTTATATCACTGAGGTTTCTCTGCAGAATGTTCTGGAAGATTTCAGCTGCGCTAGAAGTACCATAATTTAATCTTTTGTACTGATAGAGACCTTCATGAGTAGAAAACGTAGTAATATAGCGACTTTCCGGGTCTAATTCAACTTGATGGTAGGCCTGTTTTAAATCAATTTTCGAGAAAAATTTAGATCCATTTATTTCAGCTTTACAATCATTCAAAGTAGGCATCAGGTGTCTTTCTCTCTCTATGGCCTTATTTGCTTCACGCATGTCAACACATATGCGTGTTCCCCCGTCTTTCTTAGGAATACAAACAATGGGTGAGACCCAGAGCGTTGGCTGGTCAAGGACTTTTTCGATTATGTCTTGGTTCTGGAGTTTTTCAAGTTCTTTTGATACTGCTTTGCGCATATGATAGGGTATTCGCCGTTGAGGTTGAATGACAGGTTTAATAGCTTCATTAATGTGTAGTTTTATTCGTTGGTTTCGTAATTTTCCTTCACCAATGAAAACATTCCGATATTTATTAATAATATCTTGAATTTGTTTATTCTTGCATTCTGGCAGCTGTTCTTGTTGATCAGCAGAGTTATTCACATCATTTGGCTTATTTCCAGTGTTTCCATTATGTGCATGTTTCACTTTGTTTATCATGGCAATTAGCTGTAAATCCTGAGCTGTCTTTGCACTCAGCAGGTTGCCACCTGATCCTTCTACCACGTAGAATTTGGAAACAATGTATCGCTTTGAAGATTCGATCATAGCATCAAAACAACCTTTTATTTGAAGAGGGGTAGTAGATCCGTACGCAAATAATTTTGTGTTATTAGATTTCAACTCACTGACAGTTTTAAGGTTTTCGTATGTTTGGCTATCTATCACGTTTACAGTTGCCCCTGTATCAACCAGAAAAGATACATCATGTGACTCGTTCATTTTGAGTGTGAGTTTATTATGAAACGATGAATTTTCCTGAATTGCATAGGCATATTCGTCTTCTGAGCTGTAGATTTTCTCTTGGTCCACCTTTTCTTGTGTAACCTGATGGGCTCTGTGTTGTTGTCTGTTTTGTTGAAACGGGCGTCGACGTTGTGGCTTGGTGTTGGACAGTTTGTTGTTGTTTTCCACGCGCTGTCGTTCAAAGGGTTGATTGCCAGCTTTTCGACAAACTTTTCTGAAATTACCTGTTAGGCCACAGAGTGTGCAAGTTGAATTTTGTGCAGGGCAGGGCCCGTCGTTGTGAGGGTAGCTAAATCCACATTTATAGCAGAATTTTCCAACTCGAATTTCATTTAAATGCAGTTCTTGAGTTTTGTCTTCAATGCCTGAGGCTTGAGCGGAACTGACTTCGTCTTTTCGTCCATCGAGCAACATGTCTGCCAACTTGTAGTCTTGTTGTCTCAAAGCTTTTCTTCGAAGTCTTGCAGACTTTCCATTACAGACTATCTGCATCTTTATCTCAAAATCTTCATCATGAAATTGGCAATGTTTGGCGAGTTTTCGAAGTCTTGTATGAAATTCGTCAATCGATTCATCAGCTTTCTGCGTGGCTTGGCGGAAATTGTAGATTTCATAACTTTGATTCTTGTCGGGTTCAAAGTGCTTGGTGAGGGCTTCGACTGCTTTTTCGTAATCTTTATCTTCACCAGTGTCTGGGAGAGTTTTGAAAATACTATAGACGTCAGGGCCAGCTTGATATAAAAGCAAAGCTCTTTTTCTTACAGGGTCTTTAATATCCGAGGCGATCAAATATGTGTTGAACCTTTCGAGCCAAGTAGTCCAGCGTGCTCCCGTGTTTGTAGGATCTGATTTTGGTTCGAAAATCGGCATAGGAACTATATTTGGTGCAGAAGCCATTTACGAAGTTATTTCACTTTATTCAATTTCTACCTGTTTTAATACCTGTTTTCCTCGTCGCCATTTATGGAGATATCTGAGTATATGGAAGAGGCGTGTATCTCTCAGCCTGCAGCAAGCAATAATCATCGTAACTATTTACATGAGGTACTTAAACAAACAAGCATAATTAACTTAATAGACCATTTCAACTAAGAGCCTCGTTTTCAAAAAAATTGAAAATTAGGTTATAGAGAAATTTCGACTTCAGATTCGAATTCAGCACCTTCTTTTTGGTGTTGAGGTAAATTTTTACGCTTTTAGTCCTTACGATGTTGATTCTATAGCGATTAAAAGTTGGAAAGTTTATAAGGGATTTGACCGTGTAAAATGATTGAGGGTGTAAAATTTCACCCCCAGCGATTTTTCACGGTCAAATCTTTTATAGAATTTCAAATTTTTAACACCTATAAAATCAATATCTTAAAGACTAGAAGCATAAAACTTTGCCTCAACACTAAAAAGAAGATGCAGAATTCGAATCTGAAGCCGAAATTTCTCTATGACCTAATTTTAAATTTTTTTGAAAACGAGGCCCTTAGTTGAAGTGGTCTATTAACATAATAATAATCACTTAATCACTACACAAACATCTTACACACTGCCGCAAAAAACTCACTTAAGAAGAAACTGATAAAAGAAGATAAAATAGATAAAAAAGCATTGAACAAAAAGAAATGGTTTGACTCTGATTGCAAATCATGTAAAAGAGAACTCAACCAAATTTCCAAGTTAAAACGCTCTAACCCTTTCAGCGAGATTGCAAGAACAAGGTACAAAGAAAAATTGAAACAATACAAATCATTACTTCACACCAAACGCCAAAATTTTTGGAATATGAAAATTCTGAATCTTCAGAATAACTCTAGTGATAGCGGTTTTTGGAACATTTGGAAAGACATTGATGAGAATATCCAAAAAAACCGATTGAAATACAAAATGGTTTAATTTGGGAAGAATATTACAAAAAGCTTTTTTCAACAGATATAAGAAATAGAGAAAATTGCTCCGCCCCAAATGCGAATGATTCAATTTTAAGTAAAGAGATAAAGAACTACTTGACGCTATAAAAAAACTTAAAAACAAAAAGGCTGTAGGTTTTGACGGCATAAGCAATGAGTTGATTAAAAATTGCTCACCCAGTGTATTTCAGCCAATTAAACTGACTTTCAAAACGATTCTTAGTTCAGGCAATATTCCAAAAGCATGGTGCAAAGGCCTCATCACCCCTGTTCATAAGAAAGGACCCAAATCAAACCCAGATAACTACCGTGGAATCTGTGTTGGTAATGCTTTACTCAAGCTTCGTTGTCTGCTACAAAACATACGTCTCAAGTCATTCGTAGATATTAATAAGCTCATCCATAAAAATCAAATTGGATTTCAAAATATATCCCGGACATCCGATCATATCCTTACACTAAAAGCATTGATCAATAAACATGTTAAAGATGACTCAAAAAAGAAGGCCCATGCAGCCTTCAACCAAGCAAGCAAGCAAGCAATCTTTATTTGTTAATGCAGGTCAGGGGTTCTGGCAGATATACAGCTGATGTGGACCTGCAGCTTGTGCCCCCAGACTGATATTCTAGAACGAACACCCTGGGTATTTTCGAATGAAAGAAAATAGAAGATGCATTCTCTCCACTATTCTCATACAGCACCACTTTCCTCCAGCGCCACTTCTTCCAGTATGGAAAACAGCATGCATCTGCGCTATTCCCAAAGGGGATCAAGTGAATAGTGAACAAGGCCAATAATATCAATCCTACCAGAATTATCTAAAGTATACATGAGAGACTTATCTTTCAACAAATGACGACTTTTATTGAAGGGGAAATGGTATTGGAGAGTAATATACAAGAGAGATCAATCCACTACCCATCCATGTTCTAAACTAATCAAGCGATTCGTGATGACATCATCAAAGCCATGAGACGTAGAGAGGTAACAATGATAATCCTACCTGACTTTTCCAAGGCTTTGAATACAGTCAAATTTCAAAACCTTATCAAGAAATGAGTCATTTGGGCTTCTCCAGTGGACCTTGAACTATGTAAGCCGTTTACAAATTAGATTGGAGATGTGAGGAAACATACATAAGGGAAACAAATAAAAAAGGCGCAACTCGTTGCAAACAACATCAACAAGACACAGAAAGTTGAATTGCTCATCATCAGGAGCAACAGAACATATGAGATCATACCACAGTAAATTCAATCGGTTAAATGCAACAACCCTCGAAAGGAGCAAACCGAGATACCGGAAATTGTTTAAACAATCAAAGTTAGCGAGCATTTTTTCACAATAGGCGATTCCGTAAAGGATGGCGTTGGGGACATTTGACCATGATGCACTGCGTCTGATAAACCCAATTTCACTTAGACTTACCTGAGCCGTAGTTATCGCTATTAACATGAATTGCTTGGATGCTCAAACCACGACTAATAATCGAACGGTTATCTTTCTGGGCTTACTTTTCTGCTTCGTTCTCAAACTACCATGGTTACAGTGATGTCAGTAGTAAGCGGTTGTAATGGACTAAATCTACCGGGTCTAAAACACCATGAAAAACAATGTCCCTTCGTCTTAAAACTAAACTTCTATTTGTTTTTCAGAAAGCTCTTTTCAGCCCAGCTTTTTCGATATTTGTTCAAATCTTTTTGCGAGATTTAGTACTAAAACGGCAGCCGAAAAGGGCACGTATTTTTTGCTGTGACAAGGCAAGGAACCAGCCTCGTTTCAACAGGGACCAACTTTCGTTTCCGCCTGTCGCAGAAAAGTTCGGTAATACTTTGAGTCCCAGTTTGAGCGATCTCGGTGTGGTGCAGTCCCGGTCTGATGAGCGATAACTGCGACTCAGGCAATAAGTCTAAATTTCAATATAAAATCACTGTAAATTCCGTTACAGAACGTAATGCATTGTGATCAAATTCCCCATCACAACCTTTTGTGGAATCATCTACTGGAGAAGAAATTCACAAAATAACAAAATAACAACAGAATCAGATGGATCAGCTATTCGAACAGGGAAGACAAATCGCCGAATAACCAAACGAACGCTCGGAACGCAACAGGAAAAGAATTCGAAGAAAATGCTACGCATCATCAGATGGTCAGCGCCAATATGCCCAAAACATCAGCCCTTAAGAGCAAAATAGGGTAAGAATGCAGTTTAGGGCTCCCGGGGTCTCGGGGTCTAGCTGTGTTGCTCTTATCGAAATGTATTTTGAAAAGCGA
This sequence comes from Chrysaora quinquecirrha, assembly GCA_014526335.1. Taxonomy (NCBI): domain Eukaryota; kingdom Metazoa; phylum Cnidaria; class Scyphozoa; order Semaeostomeae; family Pelagiidae; genus Chrysaora; species Chrysaora quinquecirrha. Next base: position 69,463 of record JACTAT010000355.1, on the reverse strand, counting down.
CCTTCGAAATAGCGCTATCAGAAAGAACAGAAAAGAAAGGTGAGTTAAGAAATACTCTTTTGATATTAAATAAATGCTTTCTTCGTAAAAAATTTTGAATCAATGTAGATAAGATTTTCGTTAAATTTGTAACATCCTACACTGTAAGTGCAGGGTTTTGGGGGCGGCAGCCCCAATGCTCCTAAATAGTCGAATACAGTGCATTTCAATGTGCTCAATACGAATACGAAAAGTTCAGTTCGTAGGGGCGCAGTTTTTTCGAAAATCCAGGACCTATGTTTTATGACATCACAATGCAGAAATACAAAAAAATTTCGATTATTCAATTCCCATGGTTTAGTCACCTGAAGAACAAAGTATTCTGCGTTAGAAACATATGTTCTAAACTCTATGGTTTCTGAGTTATAGGGACACAAAGTTTCAAAAAATGCTGACTTGCCAATTCTCAGGCCACCTTTATTTCCGGATATACTTATATTTATTATAAACTTTACCAATATTCATTTGCGATATCTTGATAAGATCTGTAAGTTGGTACTATCTGTAAATATGAATACGGTTCAAATTTTGATCTTTGAGCTCTAAATGAACATGTCGCTTTCGCGCCCTTTCAGCTCGCATTCGCATTTTCATACTTGGCAAGACATAGTAGTCACAACTTCACTATCAACAACTTCGTATAATTTCTTAAAACATGTTCATGCTGTTTGTAATTTTCCCTGTTCCGGCTGCATTTGAAATACAAAATAAGAGAATCAAGCAATAGAAAGATTAAAACTGCCAGAAAGTATCTAACTACCTAAGCTTCGTTCTTCACTAGATGTGGTTTGCACATGCGGTAACATATGAGAGAAGCTTAAGCGACGATGGAAGGGAATAACAGACAGGAAAAGTAGAAGCAGACCAAAGAAGTAGTTGGTGAGTAGCAACATCTCACATGGAGAGGACACAGCCAGTTCTTGAAGAAACAAACGCAAAAGACAAAACATTGAAGCCTGATCGCTTTACTGGAACTAGATCTGAAGCCATTGTTACTAAATCTTAGGGATGTACATAAAAACTATACATCTCTAAAAACAGACGTTAAGATGCCGCACAGTACGGTTCAGTTGCAAACCTCTAAAAATGTTTCTTCTGTGCAAAAATTTTCGTATGCAACAAAATGGCAACCGAGTTGTTGTCGAAAATACTACCAACTTACAGGTCACATCAAGGCCAATCGAAAGAGATATCGCAAGTAAGTATTGGCCTCATATATCTGGAAATAACGGTAGAGTGAAAATGCTGAGTCGGCATTTTTTGAAACGTTTAGCCCCTATATCTCAGAAACCATAGAGTTTAGACCAAATTTTTCTATTAAAGAATACCTCTTAAATATTTTCTCCAGGTGACTAAACCATTGGAATTGACTAATCGCAGATTTTTTAGCACCTTAAATGCAACTATTCAGCTATTTCAACTTAGATTAAAATGTGTAATACGTAGCTTCTTCTTCTTTAAGCATTTTTAATGCTACAGATAAAGGCCTCCAACAACACTTGAGAAACAACTCATCAAATCAGTATAATCTGTTGGATTTTTGTTGCTGAAATTATTACTAATTGTCTGCTAGTTGAATCAATTTATTTGCTACGATATACGTTTTCCAACTGACAGTTATCCATGTTGCATGAAAACATTATGCAAAATCTATTACCTCAGCAACCCACCCCCTTTGTTTGTTTCAAACTTCAGACCTTCTATTTTGCAGTGATTAATTAAAATTCAGACAGTCCTCGCCAAAAAATGGGATACTTTGACTTTTTTCGAAATCGTCCCTTTAACCATATCTGTACTGGGGGGCGTTTTTCGCCCCCCTACCAAACAATTTATTGTAGCATAAAAACGGAGGCCTTTTTAAGGATAAAACTTACTGACTATTACTAAAACTTAATACTTTACATGATGACATAAAGTTTGGTACAATTAAATTAGTCACGTGACCACAAGATGCCCATATTTGGAAGGCAGTCACAAATAAATTCACATTTCTACTTGTAAATATTTGTTTGGTTGGCCAATCAGAACGATACATACACCAATCAACTCGTCTAGTCAAGGGCTTTCGTATGATATAGAGTTTGTTTACTTTATTTCGTATTTATTAATTATTATATGTATGACGTCATACATCTTTATGACATCATAAATCTTACAACGATGGTTAAAATTTTCGAAAAATGCTTTTTGCACAAAGAACAAACCCTAAGCAACAAGAAAATATACAATTATGGTTATTTCCATGCCTATTTCATCGGAATAATGAGCGTTGACTTGGTGTACCCAACACGAAGTGAAAATGTTGATTATCTGTAAGAAATTTGCCCGATTGCTTAAAAATTAGATAATATTGGCTAGAATTTTATTTCCTTTTCAAATAAAAACATTTTGCACTGCTTTAGAACGATATTTCTCAATAAAAACAGCTCTTTTTACCAAAAAGCTACTTTTCAATGAAAAATCACCAAAATGCATTGCCTAGCATCATGTCAAGTGACTAATTAAATCTAAAAGCTATATTTCGATTGCACATTACCAGGAGATACTTTGTACGAAGTTTGGTTATCCTATCCTTTATAGTTTCTGAGATAACTAGGGGGAAAATGCCCCCCAGTACAAAGTCGATCCGAAATACCTCAGTACAGATAGGGTTAAAATGCATTATCTGACCCCTCTACTCGATTTTGGAAAAGTTGATTGATTGAGTCAGGTGGCCGAGGGGTGATTTAATAATCCAAAGATATGAGTGATATGATAGCTGGACGAGATTTTAAAGATAAAACTTACTTGTAATATAGTTTCCCCTATACTTTTGGCACAGGTTGTAGGTACAATTTGAAGTTAATTTTTAACAATCACACTAATCATGGGCTGTAGGAAACGTGGAGCTCCGAATAAGAAGTTGTTTCCCTTTTGATTCTCTTTATTTCATATCCGTCTCATTATTCTGCTACAAAGGCGCCATTGTAATCTGGCGTGTGGCTGATTGACATGAGATTAAGCAATTATTTCACTCAAACAGTAAACTGAAACCTCTTCAGTACATAAATATTAGATGGGTAAGAAGAGCTTCAACTTGCTGGTTTCAGCTTTCTCCACATGCTCGTAACACAAGAACAACGGTGAGTCATAGGTGTGACATCACACCTATGACACTGGAAAGTGTGCTTTCATGCTGAAAGACGGGGGGAGGTCTTTTCAAAATTCCTAGTTTTTTAGAACAGAATTTCAAGGCATGTTTAGAATGGACCAACACTGTTTAAGATTTAGCTTACAAGTAGGTTGCTTCAATTACTCCAAAAAATCCTACCAAATTAGAAGTAGGCATTATCCCTCTGTAATTTTCTAGCAGAAAGAGACCTGCATAAAATTAGCAGATATTAAACCCGGGGGGGGGTACTTCCATTAATCAATATACTAGACGTGCTGCCCAAATGGGTAACTTTTTTGCTCCTATTTCCCTACATTTGGGTTTTTTTCTCATAAAGAATCTCTACACATGGGTAGTAAAATATACAAAAACTTTGAGACATGCATTGCTTTGAAAAGCCTGATAAAAAGTGCGGTTTTATTTTTCAGCACAAAGGCCTTTCCGCTGCATTTAGAGATGCCTCAGGCATTAAATACGGTTCAAACATTTGAGATGTTGGTACAAATGGGTAAAAATTTTCGTTGTTATTTCTATACATGGGTTAACCATGAGTGACAGAATTTATCGGTAGACATGGGTGGGTTCGGAAAAACTGGGCGCACATCTAGTCATTTGAACAATGAAGTACCCCGGAGATTAAATTTTTCCTGCCGATTCCATCATGCAAGGCAAACAGAAAAAGAAAACACAAAGGACAAATAATGGCCAGTAGCGCAGAGCGCTCAGCTTTCCCTGACAGCTGGCTAGTGGAGATGGGACCAGACAATAAATGCTAGGGGTCAAAATGTTCTCAAATGCCAATAGGGGTAGAATTGCAATTTGGTTATTTTTGTCAATATATCACCCTATGAAACTCCCATACTGCAGTCCCATGATGCATGCTCTGCAAACCCAATAGCAGTTTCAAAGTGCAGAAATACTAAAAATATAACAAAGATGTTTGAAAACTGCCGAAATCGTATCTTGGTTGTCCAAAGTGCCGACAGTTAATCAAAATATCTGAACATTTCAAGTGCCGACGGGGGAGGCTAGCCGGAATTCTGAGGGAGCGCATGTCCCCGTGCCCACCCCCTCCTGGTTAGCGCCTTCCTTGCTGGCTATGGCTAGGCTAGGCCCTGACAAATGTTTTCTTTGTCAATTCGGATCGGATAGGAATTTGCGACCAAAAACGGTTTCTGTAATTATGATTAGCATGGATATAGTGTTTCTGTCTGTCCTTCGTTTTGTACATTTCCTTTTCAGTTGATCAGTTTAAGGACATGTCATTTATCGAGAATGTCTAGGAGACTTGATTTGACATTTTTGATCATTTGCAGCATTGGAATCCATCTTTCTAAAATCTTTCATTCTTTCCTTCAAGCGTCAAGCCATCTATGGTTCAACCGAACAATACATTTTACACAAAAATACAGGACAAAAATCAGAAATAATTCTCACCTTTTTAGTAGAAAAAGACCTGCATAGAATGAGAAGAGATCAAATGTTTCCAGGCGAATTCATGATGCAAGTCTGCAGTCAAGGTCAAACCGAAAAAGAAAGCGGAAGGAGAAGGACAATATGCCTAACTAAAACAAGGAACGAGGAATGCCGTAATGGAATGAAGGAACGGAACGAAGGAATATTAACAACAAGGAATCAAAATTGTTAAAATTCGTTGAAATAACCATCTTTCTCG
>JACTAT010000355.1:0-52548 GCA_014526335.1 Chrysaora quinquecirrha | reverse complement strand
AAACATCATCATCAATCATAGTCGTTTTTTCTTTATGGTACCCACATAGGTAACCATAATTTGAAACGTTTTACTCCCTGATATCGATATGTTGTTTTATATTTATATATACTGTAACTATCAACTATCTCTACGTGGCAGCCTATGTATTGTCCGACGCTTGCCACTCACACATCTTAATTGCCTTAAAACCCTTTAGTGCCTGGTGTCCATTTAAATGGACACTTTTCAGTGTCGCTTTTTCGAGAAGCAGTGAAGGCATAGAACAATATAGTGAGCTTGTAAAAAATTCTTTAGAGGATGCTAAACATAACATTTAAGAGAGCACTGGTGAACAACTTGCTAATCCAAAAGCTGGAGCAAAGAAATACTAATCTTCTATAAACAACTTTTTCAAAAATAATTGGTCTATCACCCCACTACTTCTAGTCTACGGTGTTTTTATGTCCAACTGTACGAAAAACGCGCAATTATTCAATGATCATTTTGTCAAGCAAAGCTCAAACACTGGAAGTCCATTTCCTCAGTTTTGCACAAAAAGTGATAAGTACCTCGATACTTGGATCTTCTCTGACGAAGTCCTTTTAAAATTAATTCAGCCACTCGACCCAGAAAAGGAACATACATGGTTGTAACAAAAAATATCTGTGCGAATGATCAAACTTGTGACAGGTCAATTTTGATGCCTCCAAATGTAATTCAAATGATATATCAAATTATGGAAAGTCCTTAAGTATTGAAGAAAGCTAATATTTTTCTATTCAACGAAGTAATTAAGAATTACAGGCCTATCTCTCTCTTCCCTATCGACCTATGCTTGGTAAACTTTCCGAGAAAATCAGTTAATTACATGTACGATCATTTGGAAATACATAGCCTTCTTTCAAACAGACGATCTGGTTTTAGACATGGCGACACCTCGATGAATCAATCGATTGCTATGACCAACACAAATATGCAAAGCGTCCGATTGTAACCCCTTGTTAGAATACGATCTGTTTATCTTGATCTTGATTATAAGGCGTTTTACAGGGTTTGGCACGATGGTCTCATTTTTAAACTTTGCAGGCATCGAGTCGATGGCAATTTATTTGAACTAATCGCCAGCTTTCTATGCAATCGGCAGCGAAGAAATATTCTTGATGTTTAATGTTCTAGATTGGAAACATTTTCAGCTGGTGCGCTACAAGGGTCGATTTCAGGTCCCTTCTTTTGCTTATATGCATTAATGACTTACTAGAAGTTTTAGCTTCACAGATTCCAATGCTTGCAAACTACACAACTCTCTTATCTGTTGCTTCGAACCAACCTTACTATCTCTGCACTTCACCTTAGTCAGGATATTAATATGATAAAAGCCTGGGGTTTAGAGTTAATTTTTCCCAAAGAATACTACCTTATCGGCCCTTTTTACGCCGGCCCTAATTTAACGCCGGCCGTTTTTACGCCGGCCCTAATTCCGCCGCTCTTAAAATTTGCTTTAACGCCATTTAGGGCCGTGTTTTACGCCACTCGAAGAACAAGGAAAAAACAACAATATATATTTACGCACTGTTGCGTTTGATCATATTTTTCTGCCATCTTTTGAACTTGCTTATTGATGAAAGTTTCCATTTTTGCTAAGATGGCTTTGTTTTCATGCTGTTTATGAAAATTCCTAAAATATAGTGCGTGGTAGCAAAAATAGGTGCGTGGAAATTAACGCCGCTTTTTGAGAAAAATTCCAAATTTTTGGCCCTTTTAACGCCGGCCCTTTTAACGCCGGCCCTTATAACGCCTCTAGGCTAAAATTAACGCCATTTAGGGCCGGCGTAAAAAGGGCCGATAAGGTACCCCAAAATCGCCCGCCAATTTACTTCCAAGGAACATCTGTCACCATTGTAGAAGAAGACAATAATCTTGAATTTGAAATTATCCTTGATAAAAAATATCTTTCTCCACTTATATCAAAAAAGCAATCATCAATCAAATTGAGGAATAGAAATGATCAAATTCCTCTCCAAATACCTCCCCGCTCCTCGCGAGATCAAAATGACAAGCTATAGTACATGTTAGACCTCATTTTGACTATTGCGATGTAATTTATCGTGTACCACAACATAAAAAACGTGTACTCTTTGGACTCCATGCAAAACCTTCTTCTGATAGGACTTGAATCCATGCAATATAAAATATTCTACAGCCCTATAAACAACTGGTACGTGGGCAGAATAGGGACATGGGAAGGCACACCAAGAGATAAAATCTACCACAAAGTACATGGAATTTGAAATGGTCTCACTCCAAGCTAAGAGAAACCCTACCAGACGCAAGAGAGCAAAGATATGCCATCAGACAAGCAATAGTAGTGCAACACCAAATAAAGGGCCAACGCTTTAAAAAAATACCTTATCCCTCACTGCATTAGTGTCCTTAACAACCTTTGTGAAGAAATGCGGGGGTCACCTGGATCGCCTTAAATTTTAAAAACCAGATTGATAAGCTTTGTACAACAAGCAAAGAGAAATATATTTGGCATCCATACGTCTTTTGCAAATACTGTTGGTTTACAGAAGAGATCTGTCTCTAAGGCACTCCCCTTTCAAAGAAGCATAACATCCAGAAACTAACCTCGTCTCTAGAGCTCTCAGACGTAAACTTTATAACTCGATGACGTCTAGATAAAAAACACCATCAATATACCTGGACCAAATCATACGCTTATCCGTGCTACCCTCCAACAACTTCCCTTCAAAATCAGCCATAAACAAATTAGCCAACGCTGGGTCAAACTAAGTACCAATCTCCGTTTCTAACTTCTGCGTATAGATCTTCCCATCAAACTCAAAGATACTATTTTCCAAAACATACCAACTATACGTATCGAGCGACCAAAATAAGGGAAATGACAGGGTGGATGGGGCTTATTTAAAATTTTCACTTTTAAAGAGTGGCTTGATAGCCCAGAGGCGAACCTAAAAGGAGAGGGGGTTTTATAGAGCTTTTACGGCAACTAGTAGCCCATGTTTGGCGGTCATGGAAAAAACCTCCTTCGATTCGTCTTTATTTTATGCATAGCAATAAAAGAGGAAAGATATATACAAAAATTGACTACTGTATAAAATTCAATTGCCATTTAACTCAATATGCTAAGAGTGACAGACATTAAATAATGTTGACTGGAAAAAACTTATACTCTTAACTGTTAATAAACTGTATACAATTAATATTCTTCATACTGACATGTTCTTATGCAAATCGTTTAGCAACCTAACACAAGAGTTTTCTAAAAGAAGCTTCACTCTGACAGGCTGGTGCTCCTTGATTGCTTCAAAATATAAGATTCAAAGCTCCTTTTACTGTTTCTTGTCTTGAAATATATGCTTCAATAATAATATTTACAGCAAATCCATTTAGACTCTCTTACTTTAAATATGATAGGCAAAGAATTTTGGGAAAGTACCCAAAGGTGCCGAATCGCTGGGAGTCCAGGATTCAGGATCTTAGCAATTGGCAGAAGGCCAAAATAAACGGGGGGGTGGGGATTTGTTTAACAAACTTTGCTAGCAAACTGCTGATAGCTACGCTAATAGCTACCTGAGTGCTAAAGGGCCCTATACAGCCCATAGATCTAACAAACAAATACAGTATACAAGTGAAATATCATACCCAGAAAATCACAGTAAAATAAGTAGAAGCTATCGACTCTTATATTAATGCAAATTTCAATAAGCTGGGAGTTCTTCTTAGAGCGACAGATTGGAAATTTTTTGAAAATAACTAGGCATTGGACGGAAATTAGGCAATTAGGCATTCGCAGAAATTAGGAGTATAATGTTGCTATATATGTAAGATTGCTGTATAAACCATTTTAAAAATTTATATTATAGCTTCGATAGCTCTTTGTATTTCATATGTTTCTTATACAAAAAAGTCTATCGAAATGATATTTATGGCACAAATGAAGTTTGTTTATGATTACAAACTGTTTTTCCTTTTGGTGAATTCCAATCACATCGACCTCGGTGAACCATGCATATATTTTTTCTTGTGTTGCACTCCTCTGTATCAGGACTGATCAAACACTCTCGTTCATTTCTTTTTGCAAAAACGCAATTTTCACCATAGCATGTCCTTATACGACATGCGCAGAACATCCAGTAGTAATATCTCTTAATACCAAATTTCTGAGATATCGTCAGATCTTCCCAACGCGAAAACCAATCACAAATGCTGATTTGTAGATTGGTGCCCATACTCCATCCTGTCAGTAAGTAAACTTGGCCTTCTTTAATGGGAAGGTGATATGGAGGGTACTTGATGTAAATCAAATCTCCTTTTGATGCATTCACTGCACGATATCCCTTATAAAGTCTGATTAGTTTCGCTTGTAAAATGTTTGACTTGAATGGATTGGCTTGTTCTGAAATTTCCTCGACAGAATTGTTTTTATTTGCAACTTTCTCAGCTTTTCTTTCTTTCCAGTTGACTTTGATAATTTTAGCCTTAACCACTACGAGAGAATAAAAAATTAGAGTTGCAATTTCAAAATTAAGGCAGACAGCGAATTATAATTGTACATTTTTACGTTAGTATAATACTATTAATAAAATAATAGCAGACAAACTACAATTGGACGTGGGATGAAATTTAGATGATAAACTCAATTCATACTAACATGAAGCAACTCCACAGATTGCATCAAAGAATCATTTATTGCAGAAGGAACACGTGCATTTTTATTTAAGAACCATGTTTTATCAATCTTTTGGACTCTTTGTTATTACGGGCTGAATTGATTTCAGCTGGAAGAGAGTTCAGATTTTGGGTCCTTGAAAACTTAAAGATTTAATGCCATAATTAGCTGTTTTAATCTTCGAAATTTGTAATGGATTTGTTATCCGGAACATAGTTTACATGCTTTTCTAAAAAATAATATTGTTTGAACATGGAAATGGTTGTCTCATTTGATTTAGCAAGCAACATCTCATATGACGATGCATAATCAGAGAAAACCAGTCGTAATGTTCTTTCATTTATTTTCTCCATTTTGTCCAAACTACCCTTACTGCATAGCATCCATATCAACGGGCAGTAGTTGAAATGACATTGCATGAATGAATTGATAATTTTTTTTCTCTTTCACGCATGTATTTTGCCAGTCGTTTCAGAGAATTTAACTGTTTAGCAGTCTTTTTACAGATTTTATCAACATGGCTATCAAATTACAAGTGATTACCTATATCAACACCGAGTAAAGTAACAATTTTATCTATCTTTATTTCAAAACTGTTTTGAATTTCAAAGTGTTCAAATTGTTCATCTTTATTTCCAATAGCAATAGCTTGAAATTTAGAGGGATTAGCGGTCATTTCATTACCCGGGGGTAACTTCAATAGATCAGTGACGGGGGTGTGTCATTTTCGTAATAAAAAGTTGACCCCAAAATTTATGAAAATTCTAAGAAGTATACCCCAAAGTACACAAAGAAATATGAATATAGTACATAGAAATACTCAAAAGTCTGTTTTTAGAGTTATGCAGCTGAAATTTATTTGACAGTTATTGTGACTTTATCAAAACTGATCATCTTAGCAAAAATGATACCCCAAGTTTGTAATTTTAGCAAATTTGATACCCCAAAATTTATTTTCCACCCCTAGAAAGGTACCTCAAAAAATGGCACATCCCGTACCCATACATATGGTAGTTACCCCCAGGTTTCATTAAAAGAGATCCTCATTTCAATTATAAGAAAATAGCATTTATGAATACAATAAAAAGAAGAGGTCCTAAGATAGAGATAGAGCCTTGTGGTACACGTAGTTCTAGATTGCCCACTCACTGTAGCGTCCTTTTATTTTTAACTCTTTGTTTTCTTTCAGAAAGATAGCTTTTATTAGTGATACAGAGTTCTGTTCCACGCCATAGGCGCGTAAATTAGCAAGAAGAAGATTCTTTGGTACATATTAAAAGGCCTTGGATAAATCCATTAACACAGCACCAATTTGTTTATTATTTTCTAGTCCACACCAGGTCTTCTATAAGTTTAAATAGAGCATGTTGCGAGGAGAAGTGTAACCTATACGCACATAAATATCTTTAGAATTTTTTTCTCAAAAAAAATGGGGAGAGTTGGAGCTCAATAGCCTTTTTCATAAATCCTGAAAACCTTAGAAAACGTTAAGTAAACTAATTGGGGTGTTGTTCTCCTTACTAAAGGGGTCTTTTTTCTTATATACTGGTATAGCTATTGCCTTTTTTTAGCGATCTAGTTAAGGGGGCCTATTATAGGGGGTCAAGAAGCCGCGAAACCGCAAAAAATTTAGCTCAAAGCCGCAATCCGCGATGAAATTAATCGCCAAGCCGCGGCCGCTATTTTAACAGCTACTGTTTAGACTTCCACTCCTTCTCATTAAAATTAGCTTGTCAATCGACATTAATCCGGTTACTTGGTTACTTCCCTGGATACTGTACTCACCTATTACATTTTCTAGCGGCACAGAGCCCTTTTTAGCCCCCACTATTGTGAAATTCAGAATATAGCCGCTGGCCGTTTATTCGGTAAAAAGCCGCAGCCGCATTCACAAAGCCGTAAACCGAGGCCAAAACGCAACTAAAGACGCAAGACGCATCTTTTTCTGAAGCCGCAAACCGTAGCAAAATCATTGCCAAATCCGTAAACCGCACGCAAAATAGGGGTCGAAGCCGCGAAGCCGCAAACCTATAATAGGCCCCCAGTTAAGGTATCTTGAAGAATAGATTTGTTTACAGTATGTACAAGCGGTTTGACGATTATATGCTTTTACTTGCCAAATAAAAGTTTTTAAAACTGGTAGAGTTTGAATTGATGACGAAAACGAAATCTTGTAAAAACTTTTGAATTATTAAGTGGCTAGCTCAAACCACTGTAGATCCTTTAACATGGATCAGACTTTTTCTAGCATTCACATTCCGAGCTACAGTTTTAGTTTCCATCACTGATACTTTTCTCATAAGTCACACATAACTCTAGCAATACATAGGTAATTACCCTTTATTTATCATTCCTTTTGATTTGAATATTTTTTGTGGGGGCTATTTTAAGACACTCTCCAGATTCAGATAGGGTTGACAGTCTTGTCAAAAGAATGCTTCAGTGTGAAAACACTCAACTCTCTGTGTGTAATAGGACTGGAAACTACTATCATAATTATGTTAATCTATGCTAATTATTAACTTCCTTTTAGTATAAATAAGTCTGTGATGTAATTATTAGAATCAGTCAGTTCTTAACCTCAACACGAGTGCGTTACTTTTTACGAATCTCTCGACTACTCAGCTCAGACTCAGAGATAACAGGATAAGAAATATCCCTGTTATATGTATCTCACCTACGCTCTAACTCGAACTTAAGTCTCGGTCTCCTGGACATCTCCTGTGACTTGTACTTATCTATCTCCAACTTTTCTCTATTAAAAAAATTTCGGTCTCCTGTCCATGTTCCTCTCTTCATGATGAACTTTTATCGCATTTCTTGTAAAATGACGGGACGAGGATAAACTTGACAGAAACAAGCTGAATAAATTTCAGTGAAAAGGAAACTCACTAACCAAACATTGCTTGAAGTAGGAGAATCATTTGAAAAGTAGAAAAAGGAATGACAAACCGCTGATACGTTTTGGTTGCATAAAACACGATCTCAAAGGTTAGAACTGACGTACATACTGTTTTTTGCATCAAAACAAAGAAATTGTATCTTTTCGTAATAAGAAAGGCACTCTTAAAGTCTTTTGTCACTTGCCTCGTATTATTGATCGTTTCTCTATCCTATGGGTAGGTTTTTTTCTCTATTTCTGACTTTTCATTATCCCTAAATTTACAGGTCCCTTGGGAGCTCGAGTTGAGGGGTTGACTAGGTTAACAAGAGAATGTTTTTTCACCCCTTCCATCTCGTACAAAAACCGATTAACAACTTCTTTCATTTCATTTTTCATTTTGAATATATTTACCCTGGGTTACAATTCAGTTAACTAAAACAAACAACTCCTTTCCAATTGTCCCAGCAGTTTCTATCACGCAGGAAACCAATTTATTAGCAACCCAGAACTAGGCACCACCGAAAAAATAACTACATCAAAATTAACAAAAAACGCCGAGGCTCAAAACGTTTGTTTCTTAAACCGTGAAAACTAATTTTTTACCGTGATTGGGAGAGACCGTTTTGTTGCACAATTTATCTTTTCTTGGAATTAAGAAACTTTAGAGGAAATTTTGAGATATTCTTACACAGGAATTTGAAATCATGTATTATGCGTTATGTGTAGAGTGTGTACAAGAAAAAAGTTGATAGAACGTTAGATTAAATAGAATATTCAAACTCACAAGGCGAAACAAAAACAAAATGATGAAACAGGATTTTGAAAAGAAACTTACCATATGTTGCTTGACAAACTGCAGTTTGTGGATGCCTAATTTCACACATCATACCATTGATACAACATAACAAAGACAAGGAGACAAAGATGCGTAAAATGTTGAAACATTCGATTTTAAACGCCACATTTTCATTTCTCATTAAAAGCGAAGTGATGTGACTTTTTGTCTGAAAGATTTCTCTTGATTGACTGACTTGCATGGTGATTTTAACTTATTTTATTTCATTCCAAAGGAAATGACTTGAGTCATAAAACGAACGGCTAATGATTATCTTGTCCTTCTGAAAGGGAGAGGTTACTCTAGAGCTTCACAACTGGGTAGTGTGACGTAAAAACTGATACTGGCAAGGCAAGCCCTTTCCTTAAACTGTTGTTTCGTTCTAATTCAAAAATCTCTCAATGGAATAAAAAGGATTAATAAATCATCATAAAGCCGCAAAACCAAATCCTCACACTGTTACTTGACTTGACTATGAGCTTAAAAAGTCACGTCTATTAGAATCCATCAGGAAGTTTGTTGGGAGAAAAACAAAGTTGGAAATTTGGAAAGAACCCGAAAGTTCCTTTTCCTTGGATTGGGAAGGTCAAAATCCGAATGTATTTTAACAAAATCTCTTAGTATACACTCTTTTTTATAAGAACTAGGAAATTTTGATCGAGGCTGGCTGTTCTTAAATTTTTGCCGCCTTTGAGGCTGGAATGTTCTTAATCTGTTCTTAATTCCTTGGTTACTTGGATATCTATATTTTTTAATGAATGTCTGGGGTCGAACTAGGTTTGTGTGAAAGTGCAGCATTCTTGTCTATTTCTTTGTTTGCTTGCTTTTTACGTTCAGTTTGACTGTCTTACTTACATATTTAGCTGATATTCTTAGGGCTTTTTAAAAAGCCAGCCTCGGCTTGTTCTTAATTTGTTCTTTATATTTGGGCAAAATCCAGGCTCGTGTTCTTAGAAAATTGTTATAAAAAAAAGAGTGCACACAACTTGTATCTTTTCAAGTTTAGTCTTTTATCCACCAAAACGGCCGCATCAATACTGTGCATATTTTAAACAGTTATTTAAAAGTCTGAGGTTGTTTTAGCGGTTCTTAAGTGGCCTGAAAATCTGGAACTGTTTTCGCATTTTGAATATCTTTTAAAAACTGCGCAAGAATGTCTTTATGAAAGTGTTCGAATGTGTTATATCTCATACCATACGTGCCTTCGTCCCCGGTTGCCTAACCTTAACCCATCCTCTCGTGTCTGCAAACTTCTCGTGACTGACTTTCTTCTATGTCCTAATGTTCTTGATTTTATACATTCCGTTATAAAAAGTTACCATACATACAGTATTACTACACGAGAAGCTAACGGCATGTCTACGTCATGGCCTTCACACAAAATACACAAAAGTCCATAAAGGACAAGTAACAGAAAAAAATAAATATTTATTAAGATTTAAGAATATATGAAGGTTTAATAATTTATAACTGCATTTGTGCCAACAAAAGTGTATTTTTGTTAAGATTATTTGGCAAATCAGAGTAGAAGAAGTACGAGGGCGCTAGAATTCACACTCCATCCAAGTCCTCCATAACGTAATTATTCGAATAAAGTAATGAGTGATAAGTACCATAAACAGTCCTGTAATCACCATCAATAAGTGCACCTTGGGGTTGAGCTACGTATGGGTTGGTTCAAGACCCTGGCGTTAGTCACAATTTGATGAGCAATAAATGAGACTGGCACTTGTATATTCGTGAGCATACATGTAATATATACGCACAAGGTACAGTAATATCGTAAGTTGTCGTTGCTGTTATGAAACGTTTAGTTTTATACTAGCCGTTAACATCGGTAAGGGAGTGCTGCTCCAGGGTAGAATGCACGTATTGCAAGAGACTGTCATGAGTATATGGAAATGAAAGTAGGCCTAGGCCTAAACTGAAACGTAGGCCTTTTTGCAGGTTGTGTATTCGAAAAAAAGGCTTCCGTAGATCGCCGAAGCAACGGGTACATCTAAGATTTTCATAAATGAAACATTGGTTCATCAAGCAATGGGTACTAAGATGCTCATATTGTTTAAACGCTTGACTTTGAATATCTATCTTTTATTTTGCTTGCTGATTAATGTTAAATATCGTCTCACTTTCATCTTGCTTCAAACTCGCAGCTTTACTTTGACTTTGACGCCATGTTGTGTTTCACTGCAAATAGACTCATTACACTACACGAGTTATTATCGTGTAGCACGTCCATGCCGCAAACACCATGACACACAAACTAAATTCCAATTTGTGCCAGAATATAGTGCTGCTACGCAGGCGCTTCACGCTGCTCCGCAGCAATTAAATATGCAGAAAAACTTAAAGCCACTATCACTATTAAAACTAGTAGAATAGTTAAAGTATTTGACGTAGGTAAAGAGAGATCATTCAATAACTGATTCGGATAAGGCATGGAATGGGTATGAAAATGATATCGCTGGCGGCTGCAACTCCCATATGGTCTATTATGAAATGTTTCTGAAAGAAAATCGAAGTACATGGTGTTATCTCAATAATCATTTTATCAATATATTAATTAATTTTCTAATAAATTCCTTTGATATTTAATGATTTACAAATTCACGAATACACATACTACAGTGTTACTTTTGATTGTAGAGACAAGCTTATAACTACTCTAAACACAAGCTCAGAATTATAGACAGCAAAGTGTCCAAAGAATTTCGAATCGGGAAGAATTTTACCGGAAGAAATATTACATTCGGAATTGAATTTCACGGGAAGAGATATTTCATTCGGTATTTTTTCTCGTTTTCGCCGTTTGCCCATTGAGAAAATTTGACCGCCGTTTTAAACTGTGATGTGTTAGAGAAAGGGAAATATTATCAAGTCAATGAATGTGGAAAAAAATTCCACTGAAAATTAGCAGAGCGGAATTCCTCATGATTTATGATTCAATAGTCTCCTTAGGCGAAATGCGTTAACGACAACCTCGTTGAGCCAATACACTCCAACATCAAATTCAAAAACCTTTAAATTAAAATTTTGTGATGGATTTCAAAGTTATTTACATAAAGTTACAAAGAAAAAACGTTAGAAAAAGATTTGAACTCAGTCATCAATGAGGCTTCCAAAAGAAGACCCTAAACTTTGTGATCCTTCGGTAACAGCACTCAGCCTCCCACCACAACTATTCCTGTATCTCTGTTGTCTATAACGGATTAAATCATCAAAGTCCGGATCTTTATCGCTTGGGCTGGGATCTACCATGCTGACAGGCCGGCTCAATCTCTTCTGTGCACTGCTTGGGCTTTCAAGATTGGGGCTGCTTTCGGCTGACGACTTGATGCTGATATATTCACTGCTATCATTACTTTGAAATGGTCCCTGATCTTTTATATAGAGCATTTTAGCACCAAGTAGAGGACAAATAACCTTGGAAGCCATCGTCTCTAATTTTAAATAATTTTCACTCGGATGTGGATTGTCATGAACACTCTAAAATGAGAAAAAATTCTTCGAGCGAAAGTCAACACCTGCGACCACAAGTAGCAAAACGACGTTCAAAGATTCTTCCATACTGTCGATATAAAAAAACGATGAGAGAAGGAAAAGTTCAGAACATTTGAATCAGGAGTATAAGAGTCCAAGAAGTACATAACAACGACTTTTGATATCGCACAATAAAAATCAAATCATGTTTATGAAAAGCTAAAAATCGAAAGAAAACTTACGTACCATAAATTTACGATGAAGAAATTTACAAAATCAAACTAGAATGGTTATCTTACCAGTAGAACTAACAACATCTGTTTTAATGCTGGTGACACATTTCCTTTATTTGCATCAATCGCCTCTTTTACTTCAGTCTTTAACAAAACAACATCTCGAAAACTTTGCAAAGTTAACTGTCGAATACCAAGACCATGTGTTGTAATTGTGTAAAATATGGCCTGCAACATTGGCAGTAAGACAGAATAAAACCTTCCCCAAATATCCGAGAGTTTGTTCAGCAAGGATCTTCCATGTTTCTCTTTGATGTCTTCTCGCAAAATGATCATTCCACGTTTTAGTATATGTTCTTGGTAAAGCGCATACATCAGATCTCCCATTTCAGAATTAGCACAGCTTGAAACAATACCATAAACTTTTTCGAATTCACTTGTGCTCATCTTCTTACCTGATTTAACAACAAAATAACTTAACGTAATTTACAAAAGTTAAACCGACCAGAACCGACCTGAACCAAGCAGTCAGATTTCTTGAACCCATCTGCTCTCATCTTAGAACAATAAAACTTGTTAATGGGCTTTAAAAAGCTTTCAGGAATACGCACTTAGCGCTCTAATGTCATGATAACGATATTTGTTTTTAGTAATAACCTTTTCGCGCTCTTCTTGAAAAAGCAACAAACTTCACACGCAAAACGTGCGCGTTTTTCGAATTGTGAGTATCTAATACTTGATTATTTCAAGGCAAGAGCGGTGGGTTTGAACGCTGGGTTCAGGTGGGTTCAGCGGGGTTCAACTGGATTATTATTGGTTCAGCTGGGTTCAGGTGGGTTTAACTTTCATAAATTACAACTGAACTTATTCTTATTGATATACCACCTAAATCATCGTTTTAGTAGCTCAGAATGTGGTTACATTACTTTAGTCTAAAGAGACAATCAAAATTAATGCAAGTAATACAAGTCATCAAGAGTTCTGTTGAAAAATACAATCCTGGTTACATGAAAGGCCAAAGTGACCAATTTGGCACCTCAAATTTTAGAGAATAGCATGAATGCTTCAGAGGCTACGCTATATGTTCAAGAATAAAAACTCTAGTCTTAGCTCTGGCCTTGCAACGTAGAAGCATTTTCAAGAAGTTGAGTTTTCAGTAAATCCCAAAAGTGTCGACAGGAGCGTTTTCAGCATGTTATTGCTCAAACAGAATGAGCACAAATTTCCTTGACTTTGAGATACAAAATTTATTGCCCCAATGAATCTAGAAAGTAGTCATCATTGTTGAATCATTTCCAAAATATTGCGCTTTGTTACACATGAAAGATACAATGTCAAGACCTTGCATTTCTGAATGATTTCACTCACTATAAAACTTACCATTAAAAAGGGTTGACACAGAATGTGAGACAACCTTCCATTCTTTAACATCTTTCCATTCTCCACGTTTCACCCCACCTTGCAAAACAACTTGTTTCAATGATGACTTTCGTCCCAACTCCTTTTTTTGAATGAAGTCTGTCAGATTCAGATTAGGAGGTCTTATTCTTCTATCCATTTTCACAGCTGTGTGATGCTAAGTCCAAATTTTAACTGAAAAATCCACAGTAATTTCATATGTCACATTTTTTGGCGTTTTTTCATAGTGCAGGGAAATATTTAGAACATTAAAGATTTTTTCAAACAGACCTAATAAGTATAATATACCAGTTACAAAAATCAATCTTATTTCCAGTTAATCAATGGAGCTAAGGCTGTGCATTTGTTATAAACAGCCTATACAATTGCTTTGAGTTTGAATTGTATTAAGTAGCCGCAATGATTTTTCTTTTTGCACAATAGAAGCAGCTTATTGTGAATTACCTAGAGACAATATTTTTTATTTAAAAACTGCCGAGGTCTTAAGAGTTTGCCATTTCATATCCATAGATAAACAATGCACTGAAACTGGAGCTAATAAAGCAGGACTGAATTAATTGGGTAGAGAACTGGAGCATGAGGGTTATTCCATCGTACTTGTAGTGTCTAAAATTAGGAACATGATGGCCATACAATAGGAAAATGGTCTTGCAAGGAGCACTACAACCTGTTCTCCAGCTACTGAAGGATTGTTCGTTTCTGAATTACATAGTCTTCTCACCAAGATGATACCATGAAGACTATATTGAACTATTTTGCCAATAAATTTGGAACCAAAGTGTTTTATATGATGATCAATCAAATTTCACAGGATTAGGACTGTTGGACCATTTGAAGAACTTGCAAAGGTGCTTCCCATAAATTTAAGAATCTAAGGTGTAACGTGTATTTAGCACCAGCTGCTTCGATCTCAGTAATAGGTTGATCAATCAAGACCCTGACCCTGTGACACCATTGAAGTGTGGACTCAAACCCTGAATGCTGAGCTTCTGAAGACAATGCCACAGCACCTTCAAGAATCCGCTTGTTGTAGGTGCTTGTGATCTATTATTTTGACTGTCAAATCCAGGTTGGTAACCACCCCGATTAGATTTTGAAGTGCAAACTGTGCTTCGTATGACAAAAATCCAGATCCAGATTATAGCTTAGCAAAATTATGGGCCTGTTTATTGATGATTATATTCTGCAAGATAACAGTTGTGGGTTGTTAGTTGCAAGTTGGTTTTTAATAACATAGATTTATTATTTTCAACTCACAATGTAACAATGTGTTATTGTATGTAAAGATGCTCAGCAAGGGTAATGCATTTCCTGTCTTTTTAAGTGTTCTATGGAAAAAGATTTCCATTCAGCATTTAGGTTGCCACTCCATGCATAATGATTTTGCAAGGATGCAATTTGGGAAACTTTTAAGACACGGTGATATCGTTGCAGAAGCAAATCACCTCAGTTAAGTTGAAGAATCATAGATAACCGTTATTAAGTATATCCAAGTAAGTATTCTTCTATGTAGAGTTTCATACACATTATCCTAATCTTTTAAAGGAAACCTCTGCATAGGAGGGTAATATCCAAGCATACCTAGGGTTTCATTGATACCTTAATATTTTTAGCGTGATTGTTCAATAAAAGCCGAGTTCTCATTATGCTTGCCCAAATTGATTGGTGTATTGTTTGTTGGCTTTTACATCTGAAGAAAGAGAACCTGTTCCATTCTGGTGGAACATTCTGCCAAACACATGAAATTCTGCACAATTTTTAAATCAATTTCAATTAGAAAGTGGCTTCAAGTGATATCAGGGTAATAAGGTGTTAAAACATTTTTGGAGATGGAATGCACTGCAAAACTTTGCGATAAATCCCCAAATCTCATATTTGCATCACCCTGTGGCAGCAGGATGCTTTATCCAGGCCACCAACCTATTGATGCTCACTGTCCCATAGAGGGGTACTCCCTTTTTTGAGACCTGACAGGGGGGTCCAGTCTAAGAGGGTCAAAGCTCACCATAACCCAGAAATGGTAGGAAACTTTTACAGTAACCCCCAAATGGTAGCTGAAAACCCATGCCGTTTTGAGCAACAGCCCAGGAATGACATTTTCGTTGAAGGTTTTCTAACATTCACGGAACGGAAGGTTCCAAAAAAACAAAAATCTCCTCAACAAAACTCTCTAAACATTTTAAGAAATTTTAAGACGTTTCGCGCACCACACCTGAAAGTATGATATTGAATTGACCTCCAGCATATTATTATTTCTGGACTGGGAGGACTCAGTCTATGGAGTGCCAAATGCAAAAATAATAATTTAATAGCATTGCTTATAGTTAATTCCTATTGCTTGAAATAAATTCCTATTGCTTGTCATATATTTCTGTTGCTTGTCATATATTTCTATTGCTTGTTGTATATTTCCATTCCTTGGTCTATATTTCTGTTTCTTGATAAAAATTGACTGTTTCAAACTTAAATTTCCATTGCTTATGCTTGTTTCTTTTTCTATTGCATACTTCACTCAATTGCAACTCTTTAATTCACTGAATGGCTCCAGCTCGATTCCTTAATTGTTTGAATGGCTCCAGTTGTGCTTTCCTGCAATTCTTATTCCTTATCTATGGCAACCACTAATGGGGATTACGTTGCGGAAGTGAAGGTGAAGTGGGTCTCCACGTTCTCCACAACCCTAAAACATGGAACAACAGCACCCGGGCCAGGTTGAAAACGAGGCTACAGTTACTTTTCCCGCCAAAGTTGTCATCCCACAACTCCATTGTTCATGGCAGAGAAGGTAAGGCTTTTTTAGCACAGGAAAATGGCAGACCCAAGGGAACACGTTGAGAGGCTATTGTGCAATGGTGCTTTATCACTGCTGTCTCCCAGTGGACACCAAGAAGTGGTTCCTGGACCTTCAAATGCTGAAGAAAGGACAAATCAAGCCATTCACCAGACTGTTCAAGGTGAGCGAGCCAGCCTTTTTCGCCGAAATGCCGTGCAGCTGCAGCCATTATATTCTACCATGTCCATGCAGTCGCGCATGCAGTCACTGCCCAGTTCTTCTTTCACCCTGGCACGAAGTTATCACCAGAATCGGACAAACAGTTCCCGAACAACTTCTTCAAGATCAGCAGAACGTGCAAGGTCGAGACCAGTAGGGCCATCACATGTCTCTCAACCTTATCTCCGCCGTGGCAGTAGTAGTGCTGGTGGTAGTGCAACGAACTATAGAAGACCCAGACCCGATCTTCCAAGGAAAGAGGCCAACAAGACTCCAAAAGATGTTTTCCTTTTGGACGTGGGTGCCACGACAGTGCCCAGGGGAGCCAAAAAAGCTCCCCTGTACGAGAACAAACAAGTAAAAAGTTCCCTGAAGATTGACCCAAACTGGAACGAGTTAGAATTTGTTGACAAGATAGAGGAGGAATTCGCTTCCATACTGGATACCGGAAAGCCACCTCCAAGGTAACTTTTCAGCTTAGTCTATTATATTATATTATATTAATCCATATTTATACACGATATCCCTTCAGAAAAATTGTGTTATATGTTTCTTGTGTTATACCTAGCAATCTCATTCCTCTGCCTATATTTGTTCCAGAGGCCGTTGGGGCACTGCTTATTTACTATCTTGTGTGTCATAATAGATCTATCAAGATAAATTATCTGTTGAATGTTTAGTCCATCATCAGTCCAGGAGTCCTTTCGCCTAGCATTTTGAATGATCGAGAAGGCCCTGTTTTGTAGTCGCTGAAGCCTTTGCAGATCGTATTGGATAAGGTACCCCAGACAACATTCCAATATCGGAGGCGACTTTCAACTAGACATGGTAAACCTCACACAGTTTAGATTGTGGAAGGATGTTTTTAAGTTTTTTCAAAGCCGACAGACCACATGCAGTGTTATGCATCTTAAAGCTTAAACTCAAATAGAGCCTGTAGTCTATTTTAACCAGTTTAAAAATTACATATTTCTCAATTTCGATTTCTATTCTACATCAACTTTAAGTCGTTCAACTTTTTATCTACCTGATTTCTAAGAAAAAGAATTAACCTGTCTTCAGTCAAGAACATCAGCTTTTTGAAGCATTTTGCTTTTCAATTATTTTTTTACCTTCTTTTTTGTAGATTCGAAGTTGTGAAATATGTAAATGGTTCCTTGGTTAAACCAAGGAAGAAATTATTTTCAGCGCATCACACTTCGATTGTCTAAACAGTGCCACAGAGTATATCCTTGAGAAGGGTAATTTGAAATTTAAAAACTTCTTTGGAAAGAAATTAAATTTGATACCTGAATTTTTGCAAATCTACAATCCAGCCTCATACAGCCATAGCTAGTCTAATGTAATTCACTTTTTAAGTGAATGATGTTATATGGATTATTGGACAATGAGAATGGATTGTATTATTTTGTTGTATATTGGTTGAGTACTGGATTCTTTGTTTCTTAATTGTGTCTGTAAATGACCACATTGTCACATTTCATCTGGACATACGGGACAGTAGTATTGTTCCAAGGGCTAAACAATTAATGGTTTGGGGGATTTTTATCCTCTTCTAATGGAGAATTGAAACAAGCTGATACACAGCATTGTTTTGAAAGTATCAGTTGAGATGTCACTGTTGGTTTCTTTTTTGTTTGTGATATACCTGTCAGTGTGTGCTTGAAATATAGTCGAGGCAAAAATATTTTATGTGGTAAATATTTCAGTTATTTAACACATAAAATAATGAAAATAATTGCATATTACATGATAGGTTTGGACACATTCAGTAACATCAGCAATAAGCACTATCCTTAATAGAATCAGTCAAAAAATGATTGCACATAATTTATAACGTAGAACATGCTTTAGTTTCTTATATGTACTTTCATGATTCTTCTTAGTTTCAAGTGAAGCCCTCCCGTCATGTGTAGAAGGCATTGAATCTGAAGTAAATGATGAAGCAAATGATGAAAAAGACAAATTCTATTGCTACATTGAAAGCATGCGTGACACAGACAGCACACAGTACTGGCGCATTACCAGAAGAGAGGGCATTCTGAGGCAGTGTTTTTGCCTTTTAAAGCAGAGACGGCTTAAAATGAGAGCAGTGCCTGATATTCAGTATGATGGGGAGGATGGCATAGATGCTGAAGGCCTCACCAGAGAATTTCTCACATCTGTCATGGCTGCTATAAGAGAAGGAGAGAATGGTTTGATTCTGCTTGAGGGAGAGTTCCCAAACCTAGTTCCCCTTCATAGTACTGACCTCCTAGCGTCAAACATATTCTTTCATGTTGGCCAGTTGATTGCCTATAGCATTGTTCATAGTGGGATTTCCTTCACTGGTTTATCACCAGCTGTTGCTGTATACTTGATACATAATGACATAGATAAAGTATGTGATGTTCTATCAATACAAGATGTGGCTGATCTTAATATGAGAGAGAATATTGAGAAGGTAAAGTTGTTTTGAATTGTTTTCTTTCTATTTTGTGCAACATTAAGTCTTGCTTTTCTTTACACTACCTCACTTTTTCCAGATTATGAACACTGAGAGTCAGTTGGAGCTAGACACATTGACTGTTGATGGTGAAATTGCAAATATTCTAGCAAATTCGGGATTCACCGAAAGAGCTACAATGAAAAACAAGCAAAGGGCAGTACAATATTGTATTTTGAATGATGTCATCTTCAAGAGAAAAGCCGAAATCGAGCAGTTGCGGAATGGAATGAACGACCCATTCAGTCTAGCAGAATACGTACGAGTTCAAGCTCTACCTACCTTACATTTATTCCCTTCACCCGATGAAGTGAAAATTGACCGCTCAGTGTTGAAATCCAAGATACAATGTAAAGATAAAATCAGAAATGAAGATGAAGAAAGAGCACTGAACTGGTTTATGAAGTTCATTGATGACATTGCTGAGCAAGACTGTAAGTTCATTTGATTTCTTTTTATCATGATACTGATCATGATGATCATGCTCATGATGATAATGATCAGGATCATGATCATAGTTATGATGATGATCATGGTGACAATGATTAGAATGACATAATAATGATGATTATGTGCAGTTGATAATGATAAAGATTATGATGATGATTATAGTCCTTTGGACATGGTGATACTGTTGCTATGTTTATACTTCCATTTTTGCAATCCAAGGAAAATTTGCAAGAATTTAATCTTCAAAACTGAACCCATTTGGTAGACAATTAAGGTAGTTTAACCATCCTCTTATTTCTAGCTGATGAAGATGCAGCAGACCTCTCAAAGTTAATGATGTTTATAAGCGGAAGCAGGTTGGTTCCAAAAGGCAAGATAACCATCTTGTTCGACACAGGGATAACATTCTTGCCTGATCCAGACTGCTGTTTCACAAGATTGAAGTTGCCAGTAGTGCACAAAGATTTCCAGTCATTCCACAAGGCTATGACAGCAGCAATCTCATGTCAATATAAGGGAACTGGGCGGTTTTAGAAGCTTTTTCTCCCATGCTCATAAACATATTCTAGGGCAGTAACATTGTAGAAAATAAATTTGTGGCAATTAAATACCCAAGTCATGACGTCACAAAAAGCTCTTTCAAGACTTTCGAAATTTGCTCTCCATTTTGTGAAGGAACATCAAAAATAATGCGTAAATGTGGAAAAATATGTCAAATATATCAATATGGCCATCCAAATATATTGCATTTCAATAGGAAATCACTGTATTCTGCGCCTGCAGATGGCCATACTCAGCCAATGTTTGATATATTCTACTGATTTTTGCACATTGATGCATTATTTTTGACGCTCTTCCACAAAGGGAAGAGTAAATTGAAATTTCAAAAAAAATTTGTGACGACACGGTATTCTATTGCCACTGTAGAATAAATAGCTTATAAGTACCAATGGTAAATCCTGTTACTTATAAAATGTCATTTACAATCGTGTTATGCCATCTTACAAACCGGCATTTTATAAATTTAGGCTGCAAACCCCTAAACATAAAACACCTATTTAAGTCAAAGGAGCCATTCAGAGAGTTGTCCAAGCACATTAGAATAAATATGTATTCCAAAGTTCCCATCCTCTCTCAATGGGTTAAAATTTTGTGTTAGAAAATGCGTTTGGTTGTTTGTTAAAGAAATATCTAGAAGCGGTACTTCCACAGTGTTACGTTCGTCCGTATCAGTAACCAGATGTTCGCCATCTTGTATTCCATATGCTGATATGTCAATGTCTTCCAAGTTGTCTTCTAATGCAAAAGTAGGAGCTGCAACGAATAGGCTTCCTTGTAAAAACAATTGGAGAGGTGACCTATTTCTAGCTGTACGCATTGGTCTGTTGTTGAACATTTCCACGAAATCGGAGCATGCTCTGTTCAAGCGAGGCAGGAAAACAAAGTGCAGAGAAAGCAAATGATACTCATTCAAGGGATCTAGCAGACCAACTTCTTCCATGTAGGAGAATATGTTTGCATAGTGCGAGACAATCACTCTGTGAACGTCGCGCCAGAGCCTTTCAATTCGCTGGTTGTGCACGGATGTTCCCGTAATAAAACTTCCTCGATTCAAACCTCTTCTTTCAAGCATAAAATCTGCAACAAGAACGTTCTCCCCACCATAGTCCGACCGCACTCTTGACGGAATGTTCCAAACTTGGCATGCGGCAATGAAAAGTTCGCAAACTGTCTCCGCTCTATTGTTTGTTGAGGCATGCAAATAAACTATGCAACGCGAGTATCCGTCGATTCCTAAAAAAGATGTTTCAATATCGCGAAAAACAACATATAAAGTCGCATTACGCGGCGCCGGAGTGTGTAACGAACGCTTTCCTAGTTGTTATTTTTGGTGTTAAATTCCAAGTCTCGATACCTCTGAAGTTTAAATCCTCTTGATGTTAAAGCTCCTATCATGAATCTCTCGCCAATTTCTGGCGTAGTGGTCAAAATGTCAGCCACAACAAGGTCCAAATCCGCATCATCAATTTCTGAATAACGTGTTGGGCCGATTGACATTTGAAATTCGCGACGCCGATTTCTGAGCGTCTGGGTCGTAACACCAAGAATATTTGCCGTCTGTGTAAAGGAAAAGCCCAGTTCCTCGAAATTTTCTATCATTTCTCGTGAAATCGTTACTCTTGGTCTTCCTCTAGCCCCATTCCGCTGAACGGGGAGGTGTGGGAAATCGGGACAATCAATAGCATTGGCCGGCACTGCTGTACAATTTCTGCAGAACAGGGACAATTGGATCAACAAACTGTTGATGTGAGGAAGAAGAGCCCGCATTGATTGGTGCAGCTCAGTTACTTGGAGAATGGGATATCCAAATATATGGGACCGGTCATTAATTACTCCTGGGGAGGGGGCGGAAGACATCTGGGAGGGGGGCCAAAATTTTTCATACTCAGAGGGAGGGTACGAATAATAAAGCACATCTTAAGGAGGGGATATGAATATAATTCGATTCGATGCATATAAATCGTGTTAGTTTCTAAAAATAACTATTTCTTCTGAAATGCATACAAACCGTCTTGGGCGGCTGAAAATATTTTCTTCGGTGATGGAGGGGGGACCAAAATTTCTACTTGAATCTGAGAAGGGGGACAAAACTTCCATGAAATATTTGAGAATGTCTTCCACCCCCTTCCCGGCAAGAATTAATGACCCGTCCCTATCTCGGTGTCCCAGAGGTTGGGCGCGTTCAGTCATTCCCTCTATTCTCTGAACAAGGATCTCAAGTGTTCGTGCGTACTCTGAGCCCATCAATTGCAAGTATTCAGCTCTGTCGAAACCTCCTGCAACAACATTGCTTTGCAGTTGTGATATTACTCCTGGAATCTCTCTCAGTAAGTCCTGAACAGTATTACCCCTCCATTCCAAAATACAAGCTCCGTCATTAATCAGCAAGAATGTTAAAAATAAAAAGGACCGCCTCAGTAGGACCGCCATTGCTTGATTGCACAAAAAACAAAAAACATTCGAACAGGAAGGCTCGACTTTTTTTATACTTTTCGACTTTTTGGCGGGAACGAGCCTCGTTCTGGCCCGGCACTGTTGTTCCGTTCCGTGTTTTAGGGTTGTGGAGAACGTGGAGACCCACGTCACCTTCACTTCCGCAACGTAATCCCCATTAGTGGTTGCCATGGACAAGGAATAAGAATTGCAGGAAAGCACAACTGGAGCCATTCAAACAATTAAGGAATCGAGCTGGAGCCATTCAGTGAATTAAAGAGTTGAAATTGAGTGAAGTATGCAATAGAAATAGAAACAAGCATAAGCAATGGAAATTTAAGTTTGAAACAGTCAATTTTTATCAAGAAATAGAAATATAGAGCAAGCAATGGAAATATACAACAAGCAATAGAAATATATGACAAGCAACAGAAATATATGACAAGCAATAGGAATTTATTTCAAGCAATAGGAATTAACCATAAGCAATGCTATTAAATTATTATTTTTGCATTTGGCACTCCATAAATGATAGTTTCAGCCTAGCCTATATACAAAACCTATCTTAATGGGAGTCAACAGATATAAAAGTGGCTTAAGCCACCTGTCAATCAAAATTGAATAAGAGAAGAATAGCAAAATTGCCTTTTGTGTAGTAATTCAAAAGAGTTGCTTTGTATTCATGCAACTGGCCTTCTCATATGTAAGTTGATTGCCTTTAATGATTTCAGAGGGTGACTGTCATTGGACTACCATCTGCCCGAATAAATAGGTGACCATCCTTGGAGCCCAACGTAACAACAGTCTTCGAGTGCCGAATATGAAGAAAGGCTGTTGTTGGAACAGGTTTCTTGTCGACCGATAAATCCGAAAGCCAAAGGTCATTACGTTTATCTGGCTGCAGCGAAGACGTAGTAAATTCAGCTGCTGCCAAAAACCCAAAAAGGCAGTGCAGCAGGCTGCCTAAACAAGAATATCTCCATAATCAGAAAAATCTAGGCTGGACTTGACAGCATAAAGCAGCAAGGCTGTAACTGGTAGCTTTCCGGGATTTTCTTCGGAACTTCTCTGCCGCTTTAGCCCCTTAATTACTAACGGGGTTCTGAGGGAACCCAACAGGGGATCGGCGTGGCCTTCTAGAACATGCAGAGAGCCGATTGCCGATAAATAAACTTTCACTGACGAAAGCTGTAACGAGCCCAGACAGCTGCCGATAAATCTCAGTAAAGCCAATTCGGATGCCGGCAATGATGTTCCAAACAAAAAGAAATAAACTTCTTCTGAGCTGACGAACAGCAACGCTTAGTGTTTTATGACAAGGATTGGCCTAATAAGACTGCCACCCAAAATCTAGTTGGCAGGGAAAAGCAGCTTATGCAGGAACTCCATAGGAGTTCTGTGTGAATCTGTGAAAATGTATCCGCATCTGGGGCACTGCAACGAAATTTAAATAGAGAGCGAGAAAGCGCATCAGCTTCTTTATTGCCAACATACGAAATATGAGAAGTAAAAAGACGAAATTAAAAGTAATAGCAATTATACTTAGCTCGCGTAAAAAAAGGCAAAATGTCTACACCCCGTACAACGTGTGTGCAGTAGTGTGGGGGATGTGCAGTAGTGTGGGGGATATTCAGTAGTGTGGAGGGATATCATGAGTTGCATGGGGAGGCATCTCTGAGTAGTGTGGGGGATGTTCAGTAGTGCGGAGGGATATCTCTGAGTAGCGCGGGGGATGTTCAGTAGTGTGGAGGGATACCATGAGTAGTGCGGAGGGATATCATGATGCTTTCGGGGAGGCATCATCAGTAGTGTGGGGGATGTTCAGTAGTGCGGGGGGATACCATGAGTACCGTGGAGGGATATCATGATGCTTCCGGGGAGGCATCTCTGAGTAGTGTGGGGGATGTTCAGTAGTGTGGGGATTATCTCTGAGTAGCGTGGGGGATGTTCAGTAGTGTGGAGGGATATCGTGAGTAGCGCGGAGGGATATCATGATGCTTTCGGGGAGGCATCATCAGTTGTGTGGGGGATGTTCAGTAGTGCGGGGGGATACCATGAGTACCGTGGAGGGATATCATGATGCTTCCGGGAGGCATCTCTGAGTAGTGTGGGGATGTTCAGTAGTGCGGAGGATATCTCTAAGTAGCGCGAGGGATGTTCAGTAGTGTGGAGGGATATCATGAGTAGCGCGGAGGGATATCTTTGAGTAGTGTGGGCCATTTGCATGATGATCATGTTAATCACGCTTAATCAGGTTGAGAAACAGTGTTAAAAGACGGGGGCTCAGCAACACGCGTTTTGCAAGACCTGAGAAATCGAGCGATTCCTTCATAATGTGACAATTTTGTTGAACCGAAATGCAATTGAGCATACTGGAAAGGAATTTTTCTTCAATTTCGCTTGCTGATTTGAATACCTGGCAACAATATGTAAACGCCACGATATTTTTTTAGAAAATCTATTTCTAAACTTGCAGTTTTCTCTCTCTCGCTATCGTACTTGTTGTGCTATACACATTTTCATTTCCTGCTCGAAAACGGTCGTCAGAACAATCGAGAAGCAATTTACTAAACTCCAAATTTAAGCTTTGCTTCTTTACTCGAATGTAATTTGACTTGATAATCAAAGAGATTCGCTTTTGTGCAAAGTAGCTATTCATCTGGAAAGAAAAATAAGTACTTCTCTAACAATGGTTGCTTTATAATGTGCATATCATAACGCAACTCACGCGTTTCGGTATTTAAAGTTAAAATCCCTTTCTCGCAGTCTAAGACAGGGATCAAATGAAACAAAACTTTTTAGAAAGCCGTTTTTTTCAGGTTTCTTACGGGGTTTGGTAAAAAGTTGCAACTCCCAGAATAGTAGCTTTAACTCCTAGTCCCTCTATGACACAAACGGTCACTATATCGTGCCTTACTGACTTTGCGTGACCATAATCGTTGTCTAGAAAATATATACTTCCTACCAACAAAGGTTGCTTTAATAATAGCTATTCAATAATAAGCCCACCTAGCCTGAAAAAGTACAGCCCCTTCAAAGTTCATTTCAGTTTCAGTCGCAGTTCCAGCAAGATTTCTTTGACAATGTCTTCGTTTACTAGTCCGATTCAAGGTTTTAGAAGAATTCTAGAAACTGGAAATACGGAAGAAATAGAAAGGGAACTGAGTGAGTCGTTGATGCCAACAATACCGAAGCCTTTCAATATTCCACAGCAAAAACAACCACTTTCGCAAGATTTGGAATACAGTTATGAAGATGCTCAGCAAGTGTACGACAGTGATTTCAATGCTGCAGCAAGCAACTCGTATTCAAGTCTTGATCGTACTAGCGCTGGAAGCTCCTCCACCGCAACACAGTCGTCGTTATTACCCCTCCATTTCCCGCAAGACAATTCGGTCAAAGGAAAAGCAACTTCAGAAAACGATATTTTGAAGAAATACAATTGTCCAGAGGAAAAGAAAGGATGCAGCTCGGCAAGTGTTGCAGCAAAGTCTTTTTCATGTTCTGAAGGAAATTGTGATGCTGGGTTTTCCGATATCAGGAGTCTAAGAAGACATATTCAGACAGTTCATGAAAAAAGAAGATTTGAATGCAGAATTTGCAAAGCCAAGTTCTCGTATTCATCGGGTCTTAGTAGACATAAACTGACTTGTACAAGTCAGTAACTATGCTAGTATTTCCTTCTTTATTATTTATTTTCTTATTTAGCCTACTGATGTTCGTTGTATTTTATTACATTATGTTATGTTAAGTTTTGATATGGTTATATACAACTTATCGGAGTTGAAAGTCGCATTCTTATGAAAAGTTCAAGCGATTCTAAACTGAGATTAAATTGATAATCCGCTGATTACACACTTTTTTTAAAAGAATTCAGTCCATAAGAATATCGAGGCGCAAAATGGCTAAAATTTTAGAATTATTTAAGCATAATGCCAGGCTCAAGCTTCACAAACACAATTTCTTTATTTCCTGCGTTTTATGCAAGGCGCAAAAGTTGATTGTCGCGTTGTATATGTTTAACAATACACAGACTACATTGGTACAATAAGATTGACGGAGTTGAAATAGTGCTACGAAATGCAGTTCGGTTCAACAAAATTGTCACATTATGAAGGAATCGCTCGATTTCTCAGGTCGTGCAAAACGCGTGTTGCTGAGCCCCCGTCTTTTAACACTGTTTCTCACCCTGATTAAGCGTGATTAACATGATCATCATGCAAATGGCCCACACTACTCAAAGATATCCCTCCGCGCTACTCATGATATCCCTCCACACTACTGAACATCCCCCGCGCTACTTAGAGATATCCCTCCGCACTACTGAACATCCCCCACACTACTCAGAGATGCCTCCCCGGAAGCATCATGATATCCCTCCACGGTACTCATGGTATCCCCCCGCACTACTGAACATCCCCCACACAACTGATGATGCCTCCCCGGAAGCATCATGATATCCCTCCGCGCTACTCATGGTATCCCTCCACACTACTGAACATCCCCCACGCTACTCAGAGATAATCCCCCACACTACTGAACATCCCCCACACTACTCAGAGATGCCTCCCCATGCAACTCATGATATCCCTCCACACTACTGAATATCCCCCACACTACTGCACATCCCCCACACTACTGCACACACGTTGTACGGGGTGGTCTATCTTCGCAGGAACCTTTCTTCAAAAAGGCTACCACGGCTTCATTGTCTGACACAAATTCAACTCGTTTTCTTTCCCAAGAGAGGCCTCAAATTTTCGCTGCTAAAAAAATTGGAATCATTTCTTTGACTGCAATATTAATGTGCTCCGTTTTCTTGTATCGGCAAACCACTCCTTTCCATTAATCGCTGCAAAACCGACATTCCAGGCAGCATCCATTTTGATTAAAACATCAGGCCCCTTTCCCCACTTTGGAAACAGAAATAAACTGCGCCCATTCCATTTCTTGAACGATTCTCGCCAAAAAATCATATCTTCCTTATCCCATAACGTTAGGCGAACATAATAATCAAGGATAGCTTATTTTAAAGAAATTTTCCAAGAGCGCAGTTAGGGTGTTTACGCTGAAGGCGCTCAGGTCATTGGAGGCGTTTTATCAAGCGGGGTTTGGGGGCATGCTGCCCCAGAAATTTTCCAAAATATCACCTCCAGGTTGCCTGGGTATCAAAAATAACATGAACCTTAACGTAATGTAAGCAGTTTGTACGGAATATAAAACAGGTAAGGAAAATTTATATTTTGCTATGTGTCTTAATAAAGAAAGAAAATAACACTTCGAGAATGAATAAAGAAATTTTTTCTCAGAGGAACTAACTCATTCCCCAAAAATCTTGAAAAATACAGCTAAGCGACTGACCCTGTCGAGCTTCCCCCAGCTCTACATCACTTGTGCAACACGTTGACATGATAAAGATTGCAGTCGCTGGAGCCATATCGGGGGGTCTGGGGGTTCCCCTGAGAAAATTTTAAGCAACTGGCGGGAACGATGGATCGAAAATTTATTCGCGGTGAAAAGAAAATATACTCGAATGAAGAGAAACTGGCTCTATCCGAATTGGTGAAAAGCTGCAAGGAAGAATTTGATGCTGAGGTTCAGCGAAATTAAGGGAAAACGAAGTACGACTACAAAAGAAAAAAAAAATGTGCCAATCAAACCAACTACAGGGTACGTTGCCAAAGCTGTTCGCATGTTCTACTCCGATTTAGCCGACGTCCGTAACGGCGATCCAGCATTTGAGAGAGCTATCAAGCTAGCTTCCCGTTCATACCAAGATATAGATATCTTACAAGATCCTTCTTCGTGCCCACCAAAGAAGGCAAGAGCGTCCGGCGCCGGTAGAAAGATTAAAGCTTCAGATGTTCGGCAAGCGTTGTTTGCCTGGTTTGTTGATGTGAGAGAAACGCTGAGGGGACGTCTTCCTCGACGCCTTTTTAAACTGAAGGCCAACCAACTATACGAGCAGTGGCTTGGACAGAATCCTGTGTCTGTAAACGACAGACTTAAGTTTAGTAACTGCTGGATCAAGGGCTGGGAAAAAGAATACGGAATAAGTTTAAGGAAGCCTAACAAACGTTTTTCGATCAAGAAAGCCGACCTGGTTGAACGCCTGCAGGATTACCTAAAAAACATTTGGACAATTCGAAGATTCTTCATTCAAAAGTATGGTGTTGACCCCCCTATTATCAATGGCGACCAGATGCCCCTTCATCGCAACGAAAGCTCCCAGCAAAAAACACTCGCATTCAAGGGGGAGGATACATTTGTAAAAGAAAATTATATGCTTTCCCGGGAAAGGGTGACGGTCTTCACGCAAGTCACTAATAAAAAGAGCATCAAATTAAATCCAGAGTTTGTATTTAAAGGCAAAGGAACACGTACCAAAGTATCAGTTCCAGATTCTGTAAAGTACCAATGGTCTCCGAGTGGCTCTTATCGAATCGAGCAAATGCTTGAAACTATCAGCCATCTTCCCAATCGCTACAATCCTTTTACTCAGAAAGATTTCGCCATGTACGTCTTAGACGATTATGCCGTACATCTCATTCCCGAGGTAAGAAAAGCCCTTTACCTAAGAGGTTACATTCTTGTTATAATGGGAGGAGGCATAACTGGTTTTATTCAAGCAAATGATACTGACCTCCATCACCATCTCAAGAATAGATACAGGCATGAGGAAATGGCGCTGATGTTAAAGAAATTGGAGGTCGATAAGAATAAAGTGCCTGCACCAAGTCGGGAGGAAATGATCAACTTGCTTCTTGCTGCCTGGAAGGAAACTGATGTAGATTTTGCTGCTGTGTTCAAAAAGCTTTTCGTCACCAATAAACTGGATGGATCAGAGGATTTCCTAGTGTCTGATAAGCTCTTTTCCTTAATCGGCGATGATATGTTGGAATTCCGAAGAGAGCTACTGAGCTCTAAACTCCCTATCAACTTACAAGCCGTCATAAAAACGCTCATCCCTCCAAAAGGAATCCGACGTAATAATATCGAAGGAATGGAGTTGCTTGACTACATGGAGGGTGAAGCAATCTTTGAAGATTTAGCATCTGAAGCCGAGTCTGAAACCAGTGAGCAATTTTCTAGCGACGACGAGGTGGAAAGTGAAAGAAGAGAGGTGGAAGCTGAAAGCGCTGCAGATCAGGAGGTTCTTCCATATACTAGCCATGTGCCAGCTATCAAATCACTTCAAAACATTTGCAGTGATTCTGATGTGAATAAAGACGCAAAGTTTCTGGATGATCTTCAAAAGTTGTTCGAGGATAACGAGACGAGTTTATTGTTCAAACCGCACCTTCGTAAAATAAAGGCAGGCTTTTTTGAAGGAAGGCACAGTTTAAAGAAAAGAATCCTGACAAAAACCAGGCAAGATGATGATAATACCAATTCTAGTGAAGACAATGACAGTCTTCTAGAAATTGCTAATGAAGATGAACGTAACATTTTGATATGTTAGAGGACATGTAGAAGCTAAACTTAAAAGAAAAGTTCTTGTGCTATCGTTGTTGTGTTATGTTATTGTTAAAGCTTCCATTGCCAAAACGAAAGTTTAGAAAATTAATTTTTCCAACCCCCGGCTATTGATTTTGAACTATTTTCCAACCCCCTATTATTCCAACCCCCGGCTATTAATTTTTCGATTTTTCCAACCCCCTACTATTCCAACCCCCGTCTATTAGAGACCAGAGAGTAGTTAAGATGGACTGTTTTTTCTTCAAAATGATAACATTCTAAGAGAAGCAAAATGTAAGAACTAACAGAGACAACTAGAGAGGTAAACACTGCTGCTCAATAAAGCAAAACAATTAGCCAACATGAGCAATAACACTCAAGTCTTTAATTTACAATGCAGCTCTACAACCCTGTCTTCTTAACGCACCGTAGATGTACTATTTTTCATTAACCCTTGTGAAACAAAGAAGGTTCTCTCTGGGATAAGGGATTCATGCGGATTCATCTGTTATGCGTATTGTAACTCTATAGAACAAGGATAATTGGTAACTAAAAGTATTGCTCCACTTAAAAAGTAAAGTACACCACACAGTCAGATTTCCAAGACCACACTTCGGATTTCCTAGACCACAAAGTGTGGGAGAAACCACGCTAGCTAGAGTAGGCCCTGTAATCAAGTTTTGACAACGAGTACGCACGATCTATAAGGCGACGAAGAAAAGGGCGTCCAAATGCTATTGCCATGCAACAATGCTGAAGGGAACCAATCAGAGAGAGCAGTTTTCGGTGCCCTTTGTTTTATTCTCCCAGCTGACCAATTCATGGTTAATTTTCTCAACTTTCTCAAGCGGTAAAGACAGCTCTCGATTGACCGAATCTACAATAAAGCCTAGAAAAACTATGGATTGACTGGGGTCCTCAGTTTAATCGCCAAACTCTGCACATAATATGAAACATTTGTACAGTGCTGCCCGGAACTGTTCTTTACTTTCTTTGCAAACTATCGAAAATCATCTAAATAATGTCAAATATGGCAGTCGGGAGAATGTTTTTCAAAGATCTATTGCAAAATAACAGCAAAACTTGTAAATATTTTAGGGGCGGATCTAACCCCAATCGCAAAGCCAGATCAACGTAAAACTGACCTTTCCAGAACATGCCCAACAAACTCCTTTCCCTAGTTTTAATGGAAAAGAGACGACATTATCTTTTCAAGTCAAATTTAGCCATAAAGCAACTCGATCTTGCGAAGACATAATAGCATCAATTGCCTCGGAAATGCCCACGTAACTCACTGTTGCTTCTTCACCTGGAATGAAATCATTCACGCTATATTGCCACTGGGAAACGACAAATCGGCAATAAGCCTCCATTTTCCAGGTGTGGATTTTGGTATTATTCCGAAGCGATTAATATGCAAATCAGGAATAAGATTTTCCTCGCATGGCCCAAAAATCGTGTCAATTTCCAATTCCTCAGCTAAATAGTCTTGAATAATTTGCGGAACTTTCGTTGCTGAAATGCAATTTCTTTTTGCAGAGCAAAGTTTTTGTGTTTTCGCTAACAGCTAAAGAAAAACCGAATTCTTTGCCATCGAGCACCCAGTCGGCATCTGGAGGAGCACAGATACGCAAATAAAAGTTCCATTTGGGTAATATTAAAGTCGTAATTAGCAATGGAGAAGGTGAAGACACAAGAGAAGAGACTCTGTAATCACAACAAGTTTCATTCATAACAAATTTTCATTCATAACAACCTTTGGAACACTAATTTTATGATCAGCGGTTAGTCAAGCTCTTGACTTTGCCATGCGTTTCTGTGGAGGCGAAGGAGATCTGTGACGCTTACTTTCACTCTGCTTTGATGTAGGGCACGCGGACGCTTTGTGAATCTTAGTACAATGAATACAGACATGCCTATAAGCACATTGAGGAAAATTGAAGCTGCCAAAATTCCACAATCTACATGCTGAATCTTTATAATTATCTCTATGGGATGCCGTTTGCTGCTTTGTAGCTGAAAGCCAAAGGCTGGGTTCAAAATTAGCCAAGACTGCATCCTGTCTTCTCGCCATTTGCTTCCGAAATGATTTATCATATTGGCAAGGCCATCTTGCATCAGGCTTGCATGATTCTTAGCTAGGACAGCAACATACGCACCCCAATCCCCTGCTTAATCTAGAAACGAACTAATAGGTTCAAAACTCTGCTTCTCCAGCTTGGAATACGGACTGGCCGTCGGCTCGGCAGACACCGGAAGGTGAGCCAATTGATAGGTCTTAGGGCCACAAAATCAATATAGTCAAGCTTTTTGATTAATGAAACCAAATTACCGGGTACCTGAGGTAATGGCCCAGCAACCTGACATGCCGACAGGCCCGAGTGAGTAGTAAAGGCTGGAAAATTAAAAATTTATTGTAACATCGCATTAGAAAACATATTTCCTGTCAAGCCAGAAAAATTAGCCACTCCTTGTGGCAAGACCTGTGGCTGTGGGTTGTCAGAAGCTAAGCGAACAAACGACGGAGCTGCCCCATTTTGTAACAAAGAAGAATCACTAATGTTACCTTCAGCCTGTTGCAAAGAGGTTCCCTGTTTTGACACTAAAGCAGACACACTTTTGTTCAGTGCTTGCATAGTCAATAGAATAAACACTGGTCTGGAAGCCTATTGTTTCTGTCTATTGTTCGCTTGTAGAGCTTGAGTCAGTGTGAATAAGCTGTCACGTGATCAAAAACTGTGCATTGCGACGCCTTAGCAACGCCGCCATTAGTATAAAACCAATGGCAATGACAGTGAAATGCATGTACTAGAGCATCAATTTGCCAAAAATGTTTGCTAATACATGCAAATTATTGTACTAAAAGAAGAATTAAATTACCACCTTATTTTTAGTCTTTTTTCTAAAATTTTCTGAACTTTCCTTACTTTTCGAAAGATTTCGCATAAAAATTCATTTTTACAAATTTAAGAAAACGGGCTAAGACAACGCGAACTTCGGGTGTAAACAAACAGTGCTACTGGAATAAATAAAACTAACGAAGTCAAAAACAAAGTCTTGAAAAGATGTTAGAAAATGCGTTTTAGATACGAAGAGACCTTGTTTTCTAATTTTTTCACTCTCATTGTGGCATGGCATTGAGCGCGAGTTTTGTATTTTTCCCAGTCTGATGAAAACAACCTTGGGTAAAAGAAACGATAGCTTGATTTTCTGGCCTGGGGGGGTAATAACTGGACAAAAATGTGCCGCCGAGATTTTATAAACCCACCAAGACCCACTTACTTTTTTTTATATATTCAAGGTATCTAGGCCGAAACGGCCCTTAGACCCTGTGCACACGAGAACGGGATCAGTTTGGTTCCGTTCTTTTTTGGAACTGATCCTAAATTTTGCTCCTATGCACCCGGGATCGGACAGAAAATATTTTGCGTACACACGAGACCCAGATCCAAAAAGATCCGCTTTTTGAGAGATTTTCCTTCCTAATTTTCATAGTCATCGGCCTACAGCAGCGAAACTCTCGAGCGTTCTAAAAATCTAGCAATCGATATGAGAGCTATTAAAACAGCTATTAGCAAATTATGAATTTTATTCGGACAGCTGAGGAGAGAGCATTGCCACAGAATTTTGAGCCTTGCTGAGGAAGGATGCCCGAAGATTGTTTTATTACAAAACAATAAAGCTGAGAGAGAACTAAATTCGAAAGATAATTGCAAGTTTTCATGACGAAAACAACCTCAAATTGATTAAAAAACTTGCCTCGTTTTCTATCCGCACTAATTTGGATCGGATCCAGGTGTTCACAAGAGAGCAAAATGGATCCGATCCAATAAAGAACGGCCTTTCTATCCGATCCAAAACATAGCCGCACTATCGCAATGTCCGAAGGACAATTATCACCATAATAATCGTCATCATCATCATCATTATCGTCATCATCATCATCATCATCATCATCATCATCATTATCATAATGATCCCAATCGTCATCATCATCATCTGCGCAATAATCATGATTATGCTATTCTTCTCATTATCATCGACATCATCATCATCACCATCATTCATAACCATTATGGTAAGAGGGACTCAAAATTTGTTTCTCATGGAGCCAGCCTTCCTAACCGAAATTCTGTAGTCACGTCTCAGTAATAAGCAAACATAACCATAACGCAGTTGGTTACTCTCATCTCTCTTTAAATTTTCCAACTCAAATATCTAATTATGCTATAACAACAGAGAATATTCTGATAACCATTGAGTCAGAATGAATTTGGATAAAATAACCACATCTAATCTGCACCGTAATATTTTATTACATCTCATTATGCAAATGAAAACTTAGAAAATTTTCTGATTGGATCAACTTCGACAACTTCTGCCAATTACTCGGCCGCAATGAATCATCAACTTGTTTACGTTGATCGAATTCAGTAATTGCTGTTAATTGCCAAGTAGTTGGTTTTAATGATGACCAATTACGGCGACTTCAAAGTTTACTTCCTCATATTTGTGGCTTATCTTATGTTACGCGAAAAGCGTCTGTGTGTCTATAGATACATATATATATACATACATGCGTTCCGCAAACACCCTTTCATTATGTCCTTCGGACATAAACATAATTAAAGGTACCCATTAGCCATGTTTTAAGAATGAGATCAGCTCAGATCAGCCTGGATCAGTCATTAGATTGCAGCTTGCAGTGTGGAACAATCCCCACATTTGTTCCCTGTGATTCTAGCTGTTTCAGGCTTTGTTCCTGCTTCCCCCCGCAATCGTCATTGATCCCCTTTTAGTTTCAACTTGCTCTCGCTTGTTTGTGGTAATTTCCTTTTTCTGAGTTGTTCCTTCATCTTCTTCAGTGATTCCCGGTATGTTCCACCTTGTCACCTCTCGTTCTCATTTATTCCCACCGATTTCTACTTCGTCCCATCATGGTCCCATTTGTATTCCCTCCGATTCCAAGTTATTCCCACTTTGTTTCAGCATGTTACAATGGTTCCATGCAGTTCTGTTTATTCCCACTCATTCCACGAGTTCCCAGCTCTTTTGTTTGTTCCAGATTTTCGCGCATGCTGGCTAATGGCTTCTAAATGCTTCCTAATGAGGTTGTTGTTCAAACTCATGCCAAATTTCGAAGACTCAGAACAACCTCTTCGATTGTTTTCGCTATGTACGAAAAATGCTTACATGCTTGTGCGCTATTAATGCCGCAGAGAATGCGCATGTGGGACTGGATAAAGCATCCTCAAATAAAGATGATTAGCATTATGAGATGATGAGTATAGTGATGATGATGATGATGATGATGATGATGATGCTGATGATGATGATTATTATTATGATGATGACAATGATGATGATGTTGATGGTGAGGTTGATGATGACTATGATGATGATGATGATGATGACGTGGACGATGAGGATGATGACGATGATGGTGATGATGATGGATCATGATGGATGATGATTGATTATGATTATGACCTTAATGATGGTGATGATGATGATGATGAGTTCGGCGAGAAGGTCCTAGTAACGAGCCTCGAATGGAATGCAAAAGCTTCACATTGATGGATGCTTTGCTGCATACGCATGACTGACGAGTCTCTCTTTAGTTGCTGAGTGATATCTCGTACGTGCACAGAAATATTTCGAATTCCTAATCATGTAATTCATTCAGGGAAGATTGCCAAGCAACCCCCTTTATCGAGAAAAGGCCGGCCTGAAAATACGAATGGTCTGCAACTGAGTCATTCAGTCACTGAACCTTATGTTGTTTACCATCTGATGATAATTGCCATTTCAATGCCAACTTCGCAAATTTTCAAAGACTTAATGATCGATTAGTGGTTTGCCTATTGTTACGCGTTTTGAGCCTTCCTATATCTGTATATATATTCTGCGTTCCCCTCGCCTCACTCCATCATTGTACGAAGAATTTGAAGAGTATCAGAGATGAAGTAAAAAGATGGATAAGTACATAGTTAAATAATAGGAGACAGACTGTTGTAATCGACGGTGAAAAGTCAAAGGAAGCTCAAGTCCGATCTGGTGTTCCACAAGGAACTGTCCTCGGCCCGCCGCTCTTTCTTTTATACATCAACGACATTGAAGAAGGATTAACATCAAGAATGCGTCTTTTTGCAGATGACAGCTTTCTTTTTGGCGTTGTAAAAAGCACAACTGATGCACTTCAATTACAAAATAATCTTGATAAGCTGAATGAGTGGGCAGACAGATGGCAAATGGTGTTCGTCGTGTTCAATCCTAGTAAATGCTAGGTTCTCAGCATCCATCGTAAAAAGTCACCAGTAATTCATGATTATATGGTTAAAGGTCAAGTACTGGAACATGTTCAAAGACATCAATACCTTGGAGTGACAATATCTAACGATCTGAATTGGAAATATCATGTTGAAAACATTGTCGGGAAAGCTAGTAGAACATTGGGGTTTGTAAAGAGAAACCTAAAACATTGCCCGCAGGAAGTGAAGGTTCAAGCTTATAAGTCACTCGTTCGTCCTATCTTGGAATATTCTTCGTCAGTCTGGGATCCTTATGTCAACAACCAGATCCAAGCTATAGAAAAGGTACAAAGAAGAGCAGTCCGTTTCGCATCTAATTTCAAAGAACGTGAACCTGGTTGTATGAGTGCCCAGATGAAAAGGCTAGACATACCGACACTACAGGACAGAAGAAAGGAAGCTCGTCTAAAGTTATTCAAAAAGGTCATAAACAATACTTCTGCTGTAATAGTTCCTAATTACGTTTTACGAAATACAGCAAGCACAAGACAATGCAGCTATAACAGTCAATCATTTCTACCACTACTGTGCAAGACTGAATCATACAAAAACAGCTTTTTTTCAAAAACGATAAAGGACTGGAATACTTACTCTGGCAATGAAATTTTAGAACTGTAAATGTTCAATCTGTTTTTTCTATTAGCTTTTTATTATGTAATTTAACTTTTGACTTTGTAATGCTTAATGATGTCATTTTGGGTCATATACCCCTTTGCGTTAATGTCGTAAGGCTTTGCAAAGTAATCTTATAGATGTAGATGTAGATAGAATTGGTATTCATAACATCCAATTACGGCGAATTCAAAGCTTACTTCCTCATATTTGCGGCTTCTCTATTGTTACATTTTGGCAGGAAAAAGCGTCAACACATACATACATATATCCATACATGCGTTCCACAAACACCCTCTCATTATGTCCTTCGGACACAAACATGGATAGCCGAACCAAACTAGATCGGATAGCGGCGTTCTCGTGTGCACGGAAGGCCTATCCGTACCAGTTTGGGAACGGATCCAAATGGATCCGCTCTCGTGTGCACGGGGTCTTAACCTAATTACATTGTTAAAAATTACAAAGCGGAAATAACAACGTGTTAAAATACAAAAATTAAAATATAAGCTAACCAAAATTATAAAAGTGTGATCCTAATGGTAAAGTATCTCCGAATATTAAAAATAAAAATTTATAGTTACTATTAAACATATTAAACATACTAATCATATTTAAAATAAAGATAAAATGTTCTACTGGATACTTTAAATATTTACTTATCCTGATTGGAGGAATTTTTCTCTATTTTTGAAACAGCGTTCTGTGAAGTGCGCAACTGCAGTTAATCACTGTGGGTCTTCCTGACTCATCAGCCAGATAATTATTACTTACAGTTGAGACACATACCCCAGGAATATAAGTGGAATATAAGTGGCATATGAGGAAGCAAGTCTTTTTAGGCCTTATTTTCATTTTCGTACTAGTATATGCGGCGCGATATTAACGCTATTTTGACCCAGTATAAACTTCTTATTAATTATCTTCGATCTTCTACCTTCTTTTATGGATTTGGTAAGAAATACACCCATGTTTTGAGAATTTCAGGGGCAAAACCCACCCATATGGGCGGCATATAGCTTTAGCGAAATTATATCAAGAACAGTTACTGTACCTCCCCGGGCTTTTTGGATTTGCATTTGTTTTCGTATTTTAAGAGGGTTTTCTTTTTTCAAGGCGTGTTTACTTCGTCTGATGTTCTTTCAGTGACATTTGCATTCAATAAATAAAAAAATTTAGTAGTATTCCTCAATATCGAAGCAAAAAGATCGAAAAAGATCGTAGCGCTTGTCGTTTTTCTTATGGTCTCACAGTACTTTCTTTGTTGCCAAGGCCTCGCAATGCACACTATTTGATCACGTGACTGAAGAAAACCGGACAATAGCCTATAACAATAGCTGCCTGTGTCCCATCAGCTTCTACAGGCATTGTTGGCAAAAAAAGAAAACTCCAAAACCAAAAGAATCTTGAAATCTTGAAAGCAAAAATCTTGTGCTGCCACCAAGGCGAATGAAAGGAATGAGAAGACTGAGAAGATCTGCTCTTTTATACCTAGAAAGTCTTGTAAACACGTGAAGGCCACGCATGAAATCTCCCATGAATGCGTCTCTTGAGAGCACCATGCGAAATTCTCCGTATTACTATTAACTTCAATAAAACTATTTTTATCTATATTTAAAAAGTACGTATCAAATAGAATTGCCCTACACAATGGTCATTTCCCTCTTTAGGTTCTCCCCACCCCCTACAGTTAGCCAAATTTCCCTAGCGTAGAGGAATTCCCCTACGAGTGACAAAGTCTCAGCTTGGTGCCTGCCCTCCCCGACTCACCGGCTCCTCCGTTTCGACCTTGACCTCCATTCACATGACCACGCCAGCGAATCTGTTCCACTACTGTGGCAGTATTTTTTGCTTTGCGTACTGAGGTGGATTTTGTGTTTTTTTTTTGCTTGATCAATAGATTTTGGCTAATTCCATTTCTACTGCTGGCTGATGTGGCTAAATATCATCCACTCAGCGGTCGTTTTTGGAATATCAAGACCAAGCAACGCCTCCTTGACACAGAAATTGATATAAATAGGTTAGGCACAGCAAAAGTCAATGAACAGATAGAATGTCTTCAGCGAAATTCATATCCTGGAAATTAAATTGCTAAAACGACGAGTAACAATAAATTATATGAAAAGACAAAGCAAAAGCCATGGACTGTTATAGTCAAAAGACTGTCAAAAGAAAAAGCCCTGGACTTGATAGGTCATCTTCGTCTTGATGAAACTACATCCTGCTAGAATAGCACTAGAATTACGTCAGACATCTCTAGAACAATGATTTAAGACCTAGAACAAGTCTGCTGATAGAAAAAGGCTGAGAGAGGTAATAAGGAACATGAAGTTATAGTGAATAACGTACATGTAAATAAGAACAACAAGAACGCCAGGCCGACCTCTATACTGGCCATGAGGGTTGTCAGTAGGCCGACCTCTGTAGTGGCCATGAGGACGGTCGCTGCAAGAGGGTTGTTTACGTCGTCCAAATTAAATTTGAAACGGACAAATCAGAGAGAGCAAGGGTTTTAGATGCTATGATGTGTGCTTTCTGGCTTCGATTTCAACCGCAGATCTTAAAGCACAAATGGCTATTAGTGAGGTCGATAAGAACCATTTTAGGCACGAATCGTGCAAATTGTGATAAAGGCATGAAATTTGGAGACAATATACTTTTTGATATGCTTTACAAAACTGGATATAAATCCTTCTAAAAAATGCCCCCATGTGCTATTTTTAGACTGGGGTAATGGTACCAGACCTCTACGTAAGTTATAACAATATTTCTATTGCAAATTTTAATGCAGGCATCAAAACTGGCGAAAAGGGGTAGTTTGAGACGCTGAAGAAGATAGGATACGGGCCCCGACAGAAAAATCCCCATATGCTATATTAAGACTTTGGTAATTGGTACCATACCTCTACATAAGCAACAACAATAGTTTTATTGTAATATGTAATACCACCATTAAACTTGTCGAAGAGGGGAAGATTGATACGCTGAAGAACACAGGAAAAAGATTGACACTGAGAAATGCCCCCTTGTGTTATTTTTAGATTGGGGTAATTGGTACCAGACCTTACGTAAACTACCACAGTTGTTTTGTTGTTAATAGTATCACAAGCATCAAATTTGGGGAAAGAGGCAGCTTGAAACGCTGAAAAAAAGATAGGAATTGGAGCCCTTCTGAAAATGCCCCCTTGTGCTTTTTTTAGACTGGGCTATTTGGTAACAGACCTCTACGTAAGCTATAACAGTAGTCCTGTATTTTGTTACAAGTAACGGTATTTTTGTTATGTTAAATTGTAATACTTTGCGGTT
The DNA here is from genome assembly GCA_014526335.1 of Chrysaora quinquecirrha. Classification (NCBI taxonomy): domain Eukaryota; kingdom Metazoa; phylum Cnidaria; class Scyphozoa; order Semaeostomeae; family Pelagiidae; genus Chrysaora; species Chrysaora quinquecirrha. The sequence continues at coordinate 12,414 of JACTAT010000355.1, read as the reverse complement.
CGGCAGGCATAAGCGTTTTCTACACTGTTAGTGTAGTGTTTATAACGATAGCACCCACGTAACACGCTTTTAGTTACCATGAGTGAGTGCATAGAGCCATGACAGAACGATGAAACGAAGTACCATTTAGGAGCTAACCATAACAAGGCCAGATTTTGAAGCTTTCCTTTCCTAATGATGTGTCGGAGGCGAGCCGAGGAACTTGACCTGTCGCGTTTTGATTGTTTAAAGCAGCTTTCTTGGTAGGCTGCTGCTTGTTGCATGACCGTGATGTTGAACCCTTGTCTTGCTTGCGCTATTCTGTCCTTTATTTCTTCTGTTGGTTTCCCGTCCTCCTTGAACAATGATCCGACGTATTGGACGATCGTCTCGGGTTTCGTAGTGTTACTTGCCATCCCAGGAACGTCATTCTCCTTGACGTAGCTAACAGCCTACAAGCTTTTGCTTACAGCTTCAGTAGCGTCTATGTCACCAGCGTATTTGATGTTCATGATTTTAACACCACCGAAGTTTACGCCGTTGAGGTCTTCTAAAGGCCGTAGGGCTGTGCTCACTTTCTATCTTGTAGTAGTCTGACGATTGTGCGCAGCTTTGCCGCATTCCACGTCCGATGCCAACCCTATAGATGATGTTTTACCATGTCGAATTGCTGCCGTTTGATTGTAATACGGGGGCTGAATAATGGGAAGGTCTTGGTTGGAAATATCGAGGGAGGACAGCACGAGCATGAAATCTCTGTGGCGCGATAAAAAGCGTTGATGTTGTTAATGAAGCAAAGGTACAGATCTTGGCTTACGTCAACGGCTCGTTGTCAAGTCATTCTCAAATCTCAAGACAAAAATCGCATTCCCTGGTCCCTTGCCTGGCATATGAATCTATTCTAACAGACAGTGATTTATAGATGTATTTCACGTCGCACGCGACAGGTTGTGTGATGACTCTGAGGGGAAATTTGAATGTTTGGCTCATGAGAACGATTGTTCGGATCTTCACTCTCTCGATTGCCTCCAGTTTCTTTCTGGAATAGCGATAAATATCAACATAATCATACTTTCCACTAAATCAACGCATTTTTATCAAAACAATAATAATAATCTATATCTCGTCTGTTTCAGCCAACCAAGCAGCCCTTTTAACCAAATTTGATGTCTGTATTACAATCTACAAAAAAATATTGTTTCACTTTATTTTGAGGTTTATTACCAAATGACCCTAGGCTGAATGAAACATGAATGACCCCATGCCTCATGGCAACGAAAGGGGCATTTTTAGTTGCGGTCCACATATCCAGTTTTGTAAAGCATGTAAAAAAGTATATTTTCACAAAATTTCATGCTTTTATCACAATTTGCACAAGTGTTTCTCTTTCCGAAACGTCTCTGAATATAATTCTTGAGATAGCAGAATACAGATGAAAAGCAATAAGCACAGATAATGTAATAGAAGTATTTGAATATTCACTTTGTGTTTTAACTTGCATATTCTCCGAATCCCCGATTCCTTTCAAATTTTCTGTTTCTTTTTAGCAACAGCATGGACCTCTTGTCCGGGAGTATCCGATTTTTCTAATATAAGACGGTCTTTGTCTATGATCGTAGAACCTTGAGTAGATGCAAACAATTCAGACAAAGAGAGCGACAGCATGAAACTTAAAAATGAAACATGTCAAACGAAGATAAGACTAACTGACATCACCTTCTACAAGTCTTAGAAGAATAAATAAAATACACCTGACCTATGCTTTGAATATTTATAAAAATATATTTACAACTGTTCATATAATATACAACACATGAAAATAAAATGTCACTCAATTTAAGAGACGAATTCAAAGTTAGTCATCTGTTTGACATAACAATGCAACGCCTCTTCTTGTCCAATGGTCTTCATGGACTGATGTAGTTAAACGAATCGAAGAAATAAAGTTCGTTGAATGACGAGAAAATAACAATGAACCAGATCGAGATGATGTCTGATAAAGTGGACAAACATATGATTTCGTCATCTTTTTTGTTTCTGAAGTAGACGCGTCGGTGAGAATCTAGGAAGAAACAATAATGAAGAAAATGGTGTTGAATTCCTTTGAAAAAACTTAGCATCAGAACGTAGAGTTAAATTTTTCTTAGGGTAGTCATCGTAAAATGCAATTCCGCAAAAGATGGCGGCGGCTTATTTCACGCAATGCATGATAGGATTATGCCCCCTAGCTACGCATAGCGACAAAATTTACGTCCGATAGAATTTGTTTTGACTGACTGACCGGCAGATTTAGCTGCAAACAATTTTGACAGTCGTAAAGAAATCGCAATTTCACACTCAGAGAAGTCTTTTAAAAGTTTTATACATAGCTTGTCTGTATGTTGAAAAATTTTATTTTTCGTATTCAACATCAGTGACTTGTGAGTTTCTAGCTACTTTGTGAGAATCTGTCTTCATTTTCTTGGTTTTTTAGGAAGCCCTGGGCTTCCAACTGTTGGGCCTATTCATTCATCAAACTTGTCAGCAATGATAATTGAACATTTAATAGTATTCAAAAACTTCGAATCAAAGGTCATATCTTTTATCATAGTTTTTCGGCCTAGTTTTTTGTATCAGTCGGCGGGCGAAAACAAATTCTTTCAGACGAACGGACGTAGATTTTCCAACAATGCGTAACTAGGGGGCATATTCCTATCATGCATTGCGTGAAATATGCGGCCACCAGCTTTTGCGGAATCGTCTTTTATTTCAATCTCTGACAATATTTATGATGAGGTGTAGCGATTCAAATTGAGATGAATATTTTGCAACTTGATTAATCTACAAGGAATCTTTACAAGCAACACAAAAGTCCGCTCCTCGTTTCTTCGAATTTACACTAGACCAGAATAGACTTAGAGGTACTTTACAGAGAGAATATGGGCATTTTTGTTTTGAAAATTTCACCATGCAAATTTTTCCTCGCTTTCAACCAGAAAACATTCTCTTATGTTTCCTTTTGTCCCTTGCCTCGGAGCGAGGAGTGCAATGCTGAAAAACGAACGTTTGACGTAATAAGTGGGCATTACCGGATAATAATGCCTATCATTACTTCGCATTCAAACGTTTTCAGCTAATCAGGTTGTATAACAGAGTTGCTGCCCTGACCATAGGGTAAAAATTAGCAAGGGGCGTGATAATATCATATTTATTACCTTAACCTGATACTTCGCAATACGAGAATAAAAAGCAAGCGCAACAAAAACCTTGACAGGCAAAAAATGAATTTCAGGTAGAGGAGAAAATCTCTGTTTTGATGTTGATTCTTCTAAAGCGTTCTTCCCTTGGCTCCATTTTGCACCATCCAGAAATAAACCAGTTATTATAACACCTTCTTTTGCAGATGACCCAGCCTGTATGAAATAACTTTACAAACTGAACAAAAATTCCATTTTGTGAGATAAAAGTCAGATGGAATTCAACGAAGCATGCAAGCAAGAATGTAACCTATATGCTATCAGTATTTACGGGAGTTTGGCATTCTGGCAGTTATATATGATGCGGATCTGCAGATTTGTCAATGAGAATGGTGTTATGCAACATTTATGACAACACAACACTGTAACATTCTATATGACTTCTGATGTCCGGTTTACTCGTATACCGATCTCACAAGAATGTAGTGCAGAGGACTTCAAAATTATTTCTGAGATTCCCGCTTCTCACAAAAAAGGAAGAAGGAAATCGAAAGCAGTAGGCCTTGCAAGAGACCAGAAATGCTACAGATTAAAGCAGTGTTTTTAACCATGTATTTTGATTTACCTGGGATATGCTAAACATCCTTTAAAAAAGGAAAGGCAAAGGAAAGTGTTGAAGTAAAGATTTGGTAAGTTGATAGCTTTACTGCACATTCAATGGCGGTGATAAAGACTGAAGAGGTTCAAGACCCTTAAAAATGCAAAACGTAGCATCTATAATATACATCTGCACGAAAATCGCAGTTTCCCAGGATAAATTTGAATCAGCTGGCCAAGATCTATTATGTTTTTCTAATGAAAAAAGACAAATTCAATTTTTAAAATTTTTAAAAGGATAATTATGATGACATCATACAGGGTTACTGTTTGGCTTGTGAATAACTAAATGTAAATAAGATAAATGCTAAAATGCTTACTTGAAAGGACATTGAATGGATGTCAATATCTTTATCACTGCTCACATCTTCATTGCACCACGTACGCTTACTGACATGATATTCGTAAGTTAGATAATCTACTGCCACTCTGTTCTTTCTTGCATGTGTTTGTAAAACAGCAGTTAGAAAACCTTTGAATGTAATAATATTGCTGTAAGAGTCATATATCTAAATAAGCTTTTTAACATGAATCAATAGGGAGCAGTCAAAAAGTAGTTAAAATTATAAGTACCTTGAGGAAAATAAAAAGCTGGAAGCCAAAAAGCCCTTGGCTGATCTGATGGAAGTAGAGCATTAGATGATGACCGGCTTTGCTGCCTTGAGAGAGCTTTTTCAGAATTTTTCACCAAATCAATCCATCTGCCAATAAACTCAACTCTTTTGATGAGATTTTCAATCCAAGAACCAAGTGGTTTATTTGAAGAATAGGCCACATTCTGACACAAATGGTTAAGATAATGAATACAATAATATCGTTGAAGAAAATGAGGAATGTAAAGTAGTGCAATTATGAAATGAGTAGCTATCAAAATGCAAACCTTCAATTCCAGAGGAACTTCATTATGTAATAAAGCATTGTATGTTGCTTCCAATACTTCTGACATCACTGTATCTCCTTTAACAGCAGAGTATAGAGAATCCAACGAAGTGTGGACCTTTAGTAATAATTCATTGTATCTTACGTATTCTTGTCGCAGAAAAGCAATCATGGCTGATTCACTAACCTGATCACTTGTTAAAACTGTCATTCCTGTAATAAATTATAACTAGTTAGTAATTGAGCAATGCTTATAACTTGCAAAGTCACTTCATCTCAATGGTAGAGAGACATTAAAAACATAGGGCAATAAAAAGCAAAATGGTGATTAACCTGATACAGCTTTACGAAAAGAAATCTTTGATTTGTGAGAAGACGCAGATGTAACAGTGTGCTTTGAAGCTACCGATGAAGATCTACTTAGAGATGTATGGTTGATTGGCACTTCAACAGGCAAAATTCTACCAATTTCAACAGCAGTACCAAGAACATAATCATCATTGCTTTTTCCTTGTCTAAAAATGAACAAAATTTAAATCACGTTTGAAAGGTTGGTAACTGGTCTAAAGAACAGAAGAGCATGCAGATTGGCACATTTATATCCATCCAATGGGCACACCTTCGTGTAGTGTAGCATATGGCGTACTTAGCTTAGATTCGTATTCGGTCTATAGCCCTTCCCGAACGACCAAACATTGTTTGTTAAACATTTGAGATTTGCTTCACAAAATAATTTAGACCGTTTGGCCACGTCACACAAAAAGCTTCTTCACATGCAAAATCGCTTTGCAAAGATTTTGGAAAACTCCGCAGCTAAAAAGATGTTGCTTAACAACCAAATCTCAAATTATGAAAGTTACATTACGTTACATTACGTAACAAATGCATGTGAACTCAGGTGAACAAGTTAGCAATTGCCAGAAGAAAAGCAAAGCCTTTTGGACAAGTGCATATCTCTTATTCTTGAATGTTAACTTAAACGGTCCATAAATGCAACGCGTTTGCTAAGAGTTGCGTCTTTAGACGCTTTGAAGCTCGGCGACCCTAAGGTGTTAGTAAGTATTCTCAACACAATAACTAGTAATATTTGGTGGGACAAAAGTTAAAATTTAGAAGTTAGACGCGACAGTACAGTAGCCAAAAATGTCATCCCATTTCATTCGGATTGAAACATTTTTGTTCTCGTGAACCAAACTTCTCGTGAAAAAGAAATGTTGATTCTTATAAAGCAAGTGTATGAAACAATGTATTTGGTCAGTAAAATGTTGCATTCTTGTAATCACACAGAGCAGATTTTTTCCAAGCATTGCAGATAGACAAAATTGATTAGAACTGTCTAATCAATCCTTCCACCAAAATCCCCTTCAAGCTGCCTTAATCAAGTCATGTATACATATTTCGATTCCAGGTCTCCGGAATGCATTATATTAACATATCTGAACAGGAGGATAAATCCATATTAAAAGTATAGCTACTTACACAATTAATGAAGAAGTTCTTGGTTGCATAGACACCAACCCTTGGATTATGTTCTTGCCTCCTTGCTTAAGATGTTCCAAATCTGCATTGGAATGCATTCCAAATATCTCAGGTGGATCGTTAAATGGAAAATTTTCCATGTAATTTGCTAAGTCGTCAAAATCGACATCATGTTTGGGTGGTCTGAAAGCCTGCAAAAAAGCAAATGTACATGAAAGAAGGAGTGAAAGTATTCTCATCAACACAATCGAAGTATCTGAACATTAATGTGGCTTATACTAACATATTTTTGTTTATCGACAAATATTTCGGCCCCCATGGTGGTGGCCATCATCTTACTTATTTAACATTACTAACCAACAACGATGCCACTTAGAGATTAATCGAAGTATCAAAATTAATAAGGATTAAATCTTCCTTAATAATGTGAACGGAGGTGGTAGATCATCATTATCATCATCATCTTCATAATCATCATCATCATCATCATCATCATCTTCATCATCATAATCATCATCATCATCATCATCATCATCATCATCATCATCATCATCAACATCATCATAATCATCATTATCATCATCATAATCACCACCATAATTATCACCATCATCATCATAATCATCATTATCAACATCATCATCATCATCAACATCATCAAAATTAAATGGACAGTTTTTACATGTTTCTAGTGAATACTTGAATATATGAAATGTTGGAAGATTTAATGGTTAAATGATTACAGCATTGAGAGCACGTGTTTAATATGTAATTGAAATTAAATAAATTTTTTCTAAATATAGGTACCTTTAAATCCAAGTATTCATAATCATCTGACAGCGTTTCAGGGTTTAGAAATGCTTCTAGCAGACTAAGAAGGCATCGTTGATCCCAATCATCAGTGACTCTTCCACCATATATTATTTCTCCCGTCAGCAATTTCAATGCATTCCATGGGATAGATCCTTTACTTGGTAGCAAGTCATACATAGTTAAAACTGAGACCTAAAACGTACAATCGGTATTGATTCCATTCGTTGCAAATAGTGACAAGATAGATAACTGTTGTTTTAAAATTTCGAATTATGGTGGGTCCAGGGAAAGCCGTCCCAAATTCGTAAGTTTTTTGGAAGAATAGAAATACATCACTTCAGCGAGCAGTCACCATTAAGGAAATTATCAGACGTTTCATGATAAGATGAAGATCCGATATCAACCAGAACGTTAGGTGAAAATTGTCATTTCCTTAGAACTCTTACCCTAGATCTGATGATTTATGAGCTTTAAGAATCAGAAAACTTGTTTGACAGGGTGGTTTGGCATCTCAAATTTTAAATTGGCTATTGGTTATGCTCATTATATTGTGGTTTTCAAGAACTTTCGCAAGGCATCTTTAATTACAGTGGTCTTTCGAGACATGTTTGGTTGCAACATATTATAGATTTCGATTCATTACGAACCTGCAGTCAGGAAAAAGTTACGGTCACACGGTCATTGACATGAGGAAGGTCGATCACCTAACAAGATATAATCTCATGCCAAACTCAAGACATGCCTATTTTCATGGTTTAGTGAGGAAGGTTTTCAGCTAGGTGCATTTTTGTTTTGAGGAAGATTAAGAAACTTCCTTTGTACAATGCACATACAATGCAGAATGGCAACGTACTAAAGACCTTAGCTTGCTGTGTTTTAGCTCACTTCACTTAAGACCTTAAAATCTTCTTTCATTGGAAAAAAGTTTGAAGCTGCAAGCAGGTCGCATTCTATCTGTAACTATCCTCCAAAAGCATCGATACAGAACAGATCTTTGATATGTTTGGTTACAAAACATCATAGATAACTACACTACAGTACCTCAAGATCAGAATTAATGAATTCATAAGGAATGTTCCACCCAAGTGGACCAAATTTTCTTCTTTCTTGCACAATTGCATTAAAGAAACATAAACCAAACAATAGTCTTTTCCAATCCGTCGACTCCATGTTACTGTCATCAATTTTCTCAGCCATAATTCCACTAACATTAGCCAATGAGCGCTGCAAATTGGCTTTCAAACCAGGAGGTGGTTCAACGGTCATCTACAAATTATAAAAAACCTCTCAAAGCCGTTTGGTTCACCTGTCCAGTATGAAATTTTCAATTAGGTGCCATACATGAGTCAACTGAACGGGTTTACCGAAATTGAATACAACTGGAATCCAGTCAAATCGATTCTGATTGAGAGTTTTCGAAAGAGAAGAGAAGATTTAATGGAACCTTAAGAAATTACGAAATTTCACCAAATCAAGGCAGATCGAGGAAAAGGTACACATTAACCACTTAAACGAACGTATATAGATTAAACTTGAGGCATACATTGTGACTTATTTTGGGATAAATTTCACAAATTGCATTATATTTTACGCAAGACCTTGAAAGTTTGATTCGTTTTCGATTTTTTTTCTGACGTAGTTAAAAAAACCTTTTGTCTCTTTCAATGCCTTCCTTTTTCGATTTCCAAGCAATGAACACTAAGACCTAAGTCTGAAGGATTATTTTATGTTTTCAGCTAGGAATTAAAGTATATTAAGCGTATTTTCAAAAAGTAATGAAGAACTTGTAAGTTTTTAATGCGTTAAACAGTTCATCAGTTACAGGCTATTGAAGCACGAGGGTTAATTGAAAACCAAAAATAGAGTTAATTCTATATTGAAGGAAGGTCTTTCTTTAGAGGTTGAAATTTGCAGGGAGGAGCTGAAACAAGTACCCAATGAGAAAAGTCAATAAGTATGCGAAAAACACAACATAGCGAATAACATACCAATTACATACTAAACATTATATACTAACCTTAAGCCCAACTTTCAGAACTGAAGAAGGAAATACTGCATCTGGTTTGGAACTTAGCCAAAGTCGGAATTGTGGATCAACAGCAACATCAGTATTACAAATGCTGAAATAATGGAAAACAGAGTCCATTTAGACTATATTTCGATTCGTCAACACTCGGGGTAATATTACGTTAAACATCTACGTTCAACAGATTCAAACCATACGGAATCATTGAATAGTAATTTCCGTTATACTTATTCAAAAGGACTGCATACTTTATGCACCAAAAAGTTTGGTTTTCATGAATTTTCATGATTGCGTGATGAAAGGTACGTAAACACTTGCCAAAGACTGAAACAGCACCTTGCAACTAGGCCGAAACGTTATCGAGACAAGTCTCGGCAGAAAAGAGCAGCCACCCTGCGGTTCCAAACAACAACCAAACCTTGTACCTGATTCTGCCAAAGGACAACATATACTTGACAACCAACATTGTGCAGTCAATTACAGCAAAACTGACTTCGACTAATTGATAAAGTAAGCAGCTTTTTGGAATCTGTCTACATCAAAAACAAAAGGACGGGTCTGTGTAGACAGACTTACTCATTTGGAATCTTGCTGTATCGTATGAGTACAAGCTGATAAGCGTTCAAAACTCATTACACATACCGTTTCACTTCTTTCATTCGTGCATTTCTATCCGCATCTCGGAAAAAACTCTACCTTAGCCAATTGTTTCGGGCTGCTTTTCGACATTTATTGAGGATTGTTAGAGTAAAACAGCTTCTTAGTATGAGCAAAGATGTTTCAGCTCCTTTTCGCTATTCAAAAGTTCCGTACGTCTCAACGACTATTAAAAGTGATTTTTTAAGTTTGTTCCTAGTACACTACCTGCGTACAATTTCTTGTAATTTTGGCATAAAAGACCCAGCAAGATGGCAGTTTTGAAGAAAAACCCAACGACCTTTTTGTGAGTATGCTTTCCTAATGAGTTCTTCTGCTTTTGGTCCCTGGCCTAAAGTACTGCCTCTGACATCTTTCACAAAACGAAGCAACTCAGCAGTGGGGTCAGAGCCTGAAAAGATTTATGAAAAAAGTTATTCAAAGTCTATTACAAAGATATACGCAGAGGGGATAAAACAGTCAGGCACTGCCGTATTCAGTACCAGCCAATACTTGATAACTCAGACATGGGAGTATTTCTATCATTATTTGGACTTCTGAACAGATTTTTAGCACAACAAAAGGGTCCTTCCTTTCGACGTTTTTATCATAGTCCTCAGACTAGTGTGTGAGATCCACAGAGACGGCAGAAACAGAGAATACTAAAAAGGGAGGCTGGGGAAAAAGCTTGTTCGCGTTGTACATCAACCCCGTTTAAAAAAGAATGAAACTAAAATATACCAAGTGGACTCATCAAAAATAAAAATACATATATACCTGGTGAAAGTATGAACACAAGAGGTGTTCTGCAATTTGAATCGTCATAGAATTCACGAAGATCGAATCCCGATGGTGTGACAAATGTGACACCTAATTCTTGTACAACGTATTCTCGTATCGATGAAATAAGACACTCTGGTCGGAGAATTTTAACCAGAATCAGTTTCTGAAAGTTTGAGAGTTTCTTCGGAGACCATCCTTGATATTTTGATGAGTCTGCGAAAAGAAGGTTGTTGGCTAAATATGATTTTTACTGAGAATAAAACTGCTGTTCAAATATCCAAATCAAACGGAATCAGATACAAGCAAAATCAGAAGACCAACTATGATCTTATTTTTATAAGTATTATCAAATCAGAAAATAGTTCCCAATTCTGAAATTTATCTTTCACATATTCATATAGATAATTAACTTTCTTATATTAATCTAGCAATTGATGGTAGTTGAATATTGCTGTTTTATGTCGCCAATTCAACAGGCGTAGTACCTATGATTATTGGACAGACTACTTCTATTATCATGTTGTTTCAATTTTGAAATTCAGTAGCACATGACTAGCCAGTATGTTGTGAAAAGTTGGCGTTACAGGCGAATTTGCAATGGGGAAATTTCGAATCATATTTTTGTCCAATTCTCATTGCACTAGGCTCTCTTCTTGTTATTAGCGCATGCCATCAACGCTGACAACAAAGACATCAGCTAAACTCTTGTATTGGTCACTAGAGACACAGAAAATTGTGAAACAAGAGCTACGTGACGAAATATTGCAATAGAAACTACAGAGTATAAAATGAAAACATTTATAAGCACACCCATACCTTCAGGGCCGATCTTTTGCACGGTATCATCTCCAAGAAACATGAATGGCTCATTGGAAAAGCTGAAGTCAAGCCAATATTGCGGATTATTGACAATATGGCTGCAAATACCCGCGAAAGCTTCAAGTAATTCGGAGACATACTGGCATTCTCTCCAAGACGTTTGCGAGATCCATTTTGCAGGAGATTTGACCATGCTTGCCATTAATGTTCCCATTGAGCCCTTTGCAGCAACTGAGCGTTTGGTATGATCTGTTGCATAAAAATGGCGCTATTAAACCATATTCTTACCATAACGTTAATATACACGTGTGGAAATAGCGTTTTAAACACATAGGAGAAGTGTTAGTCTAAACGCTTTAACCCAGTCTTTGTTGCAGTATTAAACATGGATCTGCGCTATATTCAACTTCTTAATGGTTCAATGCAAATTCAATGCATAGGTCTTGCCATCCAAGCACAACTTAGCCCTAGTTAAAGGAGTGAAATGGCAAGCTGACTAGTGCATTTCAAGGGGATTCGGCGACCTAGGCTTATATACTCTATTGCATTTTGGCAATCAACAATGAACTACTACTCTTGTTTCAAAAGCTCAAAATCATTGTCATGATCGACTCTCATTTTACTTCTAAGCAAGTGAGAAGACCGAAATAACGGCTGTTAAAAAACTGCGGTCTCAGCTCCGTCAATAAATTTGACACAAATGCAGGTGAATGGTTACATTTGAATTTTAAAAGTTAGAATAGAAAGCTTACCAATTGTAGATGATAAAGCAACGTCGTCAGCATCACTTATTGTTTGTGAACTGCTTCCATGTAAAAAACAATTCCACTCAATTTTATCAATGAAATGATCTGCATCTGTTAATCTGTGCATGTGTATTTGAGCACACATGTAGAACGAAAGCAGAATTTGATGACGTCCAAACAATGCACGGGAAACAACCCAGTAAACAGTTTTTGTGATCAAATCAATCATGGTTTCCAAGTATCGCTCGATACCTTCATTGAGCTGAAGAGGTCTTATCATTTCTGAATGACGATGTTTTAACTGCTTTTTTGCCGCAAATGCTCGTGCTTTTTCTACCAGGCTTACCTACAAAGATTTCAGGTGTTATAAGTCACTGAATAATAATTAATAATAATTCAAAACTAATAATCTTAAGGTTAT
>JACTAT010000354.1:176946-185000 GCA_014526335.1 Chrysaora quinquecirrha | reverse complement strand
TGAAAGTTCAGATTCCTTGGATAACGTCGGGCGTGAACGAGTCTTCCGGACGAGTGATCTGTGGTTCCGTGCTATCGGTGCGAAGCTGTGGATCCTGAGCTGGATCTGGGTCAGGAGTGGACACAGGATCTGAAGAGTCACAAGAGGTCTCGAAGCTGTCTCGTGGAAGGTCCGATTCGGAAAGATCAAAGGAATGCTCGAGGTCTGAAGGAGCGCTAATTGGTCGAGACGAAGGGTCATAATACGGTTTCATACGATTCGCGTGAACTGGGACAGAGACTGGTCGATTGTCGATCGTTCTTAATTTAAAATGCACTGGCGAGAGTTTGTCGACGATGCGGTATGGTCCATGAAAGTTATGGAAAGTTTCTTTGAAAGTCTTTTCGTGTTTCTGGGTATAGACCCAAACCTTGGATACAATGTCATAAGTCATCATGGCTGGTTTTATCATACTGCAGTTTCATTCTTTGCTAAGCAAGCTGTATATTTGATTCGATGATTCGCTGAGCTTTCTCGAGGTTTTCGACAACACGAGAGCGAAGTTCGGCGACAGATGACGACATGCTGGACGGAGGAATGAGCAAAGAGACGTCGATGGGTAGACGTGGTTCATGACCATATAACAAGTAAAACGGTGATTCTTGCGTTGTAGTATTCGGTGAGACGCGGTAGACGAATAGTGTTAACTGCAGGTGTTGATCCCAATCCTTTTGATTAGTACTTACGTACATTGATAGAGCTTCTGCCAGGGTACCGTTGAATCTCTCGACAAGGCCATCAGTTTGCTGATGATAGGCCGTTGTATGCAATCGACGTGTATTGATGATATGACAGACTTCCTTTACAACAGAAGCTAGGAAGTTAGAGCCACGGTCTGACAAAAGTGTGTGTGGAGACCCATGCCGAGCCATGATTTCATTGATAATTAACAAAGGATGCGCGATGCCTCAATGGATGGAAGGCAAATGCTTCCAACGGGTGTAGTAGTCAGAAAACACAATTATATAGCGGTTGCCGCTGTGGGTGACAGGAAATGGCCCAAGAATGTCCATAGCGACGCAATCAAAGGCACCTCTACTGGAATGGGAAGCAAGGAGCTTTTATGCTTGTTTCAAGCATCTTTTCATGGTGCAGTCGACGCATGACTTGCACCAGTGTTCAAAGTCCTTAAACATGCAATGCCAATAGAAACGTGCGCGAATCTTTTCATAAGTTTTAAATACACCGAGATGTGCTGCGGTTGGGTCGTCATGACAAGCCGTTAGGATTGCATGCCGAAGAGATGCAGGCAAAACGATTTGAGAAGACAATGACTGTGCACGTCGCTTACTAGGAGTCCACAGATGACACAAAATACCATTTTCATCAAGGTAATAATCATCAATTTCGAGAATCAAAGAGCGAGCTTTTGAATTATCGGCGGGCAACACATCACCCTCAAGAAAGTTGATAACTACAGAGAGATCAGAATCACGGCGCTGCATGTCATAAAGCGTTGGCATGGGAGGACATGGGGCGTCCAAAGCTGTAACTGGCATTGAAACAGGTGATGCATAAGTGCGACGGGAAAGTGCGTCCGCGTTGCCATTCAAAGTACCTGCTCTGTGGATAATGTCAAAGTCGTATTGCTGCAACTGTAATGACCATCGAGCAAGGCGGCCGGTGGGACCTTTTATTTTCATCAACCAGGATAAACACCCATGATCGGTATGCACATAAAACTTTGCGCCTGTCAAGTAGGGACGATAGCGTTTTATGCCTTCAACGACAGCTAATGCTTCCGTTCAGTTGTGCTGTAGTTACGTTCAGCAGCGTTCAGTTCGCGTCCACCATACGCAATGACATGTTCTTTATTTTCAAAACACTGACCTAGGATATATCCGATCGCAGATTGGCTGGCATCAGTATACAGGTGAAAAGGTTGCGAAAATTCAGGATAGGCAAGAATTGGTGCTGAACATAAATGCTGCTTGTTGAATCGAATGCATGCTTACAGTCAGCATCCCAAACAAACAAAACATCTTTTCTCGTGTTTATTCAGTGGTGACGCCATTTTGCAAAATCCTTGACAAATCGCCTGTAATAGTTACAGAGTCCTAGGAAACCACGAACTTCTTTGACAGTTTTTGGAGCAGGAAAGGTTTCAACCGCCGATAACTTCTCAGGATCCGGAGACACGCCGGACGAAGAGACAACAAAACCAAGTAAACGTACTGAGTTGCGAGCAAAGTGGCATTTGGCTGGTTTCAATTTCAGTTCGACTTCCCGCAAACGATCGAAAACGAGGCGCAAACGTTCCAAATGTTCATCGAAAGAAGATGAAAAGACAATAATATCATCGATATAGATCAAGCAGACGTTCCATTCTAGGCCATGAACAACTCTAGACATCAAACGTTGAAACGTAGAAGGAGCGTTAGTTAAGCCAAAACTCATTACATTGTACTCGTAGAGACCAGCGTGAGAGATAAAGGCCGTTTTGTTAATAGAATCTGGGTGCATTGCAACCTGGTGATAGCCTGACTGTAAGTCAAGTGTTGTGAAGTACTTAGAGCCGGACAGAGCATCGAGAGCATCATCAATGCGTGGTAACGGATAGCTATCCTTTTTCGTAACAGCGTTTAGTTTTCGGTAGTCGACACAGAATCTAGTAGAACCATCTTTCTTCCTCACAAGAATGACCGGAGAGCTCCAAGGACTAGAGGAAACCCTAATAATGTCCTGATCTATCATGTTCGAAATGTGTCGAAATCAATTTCAGAGCGTTGACTTTGCGAGACTCGGTAGGGAGCTTGCTTAATAGGTCTGGCATCGCCAGTATCGATACTGTGTTGTATGACATTTGTGTGTCCTAGATCAAGAGGCGATGACGCAAATATGTCTTGGTAGGTGACAAGCAGAGAATCAAGAGCCGATTGTTCATCAGAGGTTAAGTTAGTGCTTGGCAAACTATTAAATTTGGATAGAAAGGCAGTCTCAGAAGCATTGGATGAGGCCTCAACAGCAGAAAGGTCAGATATGGAGTCAATACTCAGTATGAAGTCACTCGGTCTCGATTCAGTGAAAGTACCAACCGTTGTTCCTTTATGCAAGACAACTGGGTCATTACTAGGATTAAGCAAACGCAAGTTGACGAGTCCTTCATCGTTAGAAGTAACAAGACATGAAGCAGCAAGCAGACGATGCTCTGAGGTCAGGCTGGAAACAGTTTCAGTTAGTCCAACAACAGGCTGTGAAGAATGGCGTGCAAGTGCAGCTGGAATAATGGTCTCACTATTACCATCAATGACAAACGTTTCTGCAGTACGAACATCAGATACAAATGGAGGAGAATCACTAGATACGAAATCAACTGTATTCACTCCACGAAATGAAACTATTTCTGCACGAACATCGATTACTGCGCCAAATTCATGTAAGAAATCACGACCAAGAACAACATTATAGGCCAATCCAGGCACAACAAGATCCTTACAATCATATTCCTTGTCGCCGAGTAAAACAGGAAAAGTTACGCAGCCTTTAACCGAAACGGTATCGCCATTTGCAGTACGAATACAGTTTACCGCTTCCGAATTTTCCAAAAGAAAACACGCACGCAAAATGTCGTTGAAGAACTTTTCGCTAATTACTGTTATTGCTGCGCCAGTATCCACCAAACATTGAACGGCTTATGTTGCACTTTACCCCAAATTAAAACGTTTTTCATTTCCCCGGCTTCATTTTTTAGCTCAGGTGCAATTGCTGGGACTTTAGGTTCAGTTTTGGCTTGGTCACATGCTTCACTTTCTGTTAGACGAGTCGAATTTTTTACAGCCTCGGTTTGAAAAGAATGCTCAGAAACAAACTCCTCGTTTTGAGACGCTATGTCATTTATTACTGGCAAATAAGAATCATTGCTACTGTCAGCATGTTTAAACTGTTCCATGGCCTCAGTTTGAGAACGAGGTTCACGAATAATTTGTTGTATTTGGTCTCTTTTGTTAGCTATGTCTGGCAAATAGAAACGAAATTATCAGTAGTACGGAACTGTTCAGTAGCCTCATTTTGAAAACGAGGTTCGCAAAGAAATTGTTCTTTTCCGGTTCTTTCATCATTAACTTCAGCAAAATTCGAAAAGTTAAACGTTTTTGGCTCTTCATAAGCTTCATCTTGAAAACGAGGCTCAAAAATACAAAATTGTTCTTTTTCCACATTTTGGTTGTTTTCATTAGGCAAAGATAAACCACAGCTATCAAAAATTTTTTGCTGGGGGGATGAGTTAAAAATTGTACTTTCGTGGGTCTTCATTGCCCCCAACGTGAAGACCCTGTCCCGTTTAAATCATGAGCTGTTTGCTGATTAGCTGCACCGAAACCAGGAGGCGGATTTGTTGGTGTTAAACTGCTGGAGTTGTAAACTGCTGGTAAGTTATTGCCAAAAGCCGTAGGCGCACGTGATGGCCGAAAACTTGGGCGTTGCTGGTAAGGTTGCTGGTTAAACCCTTTTGGTGGTTGAAATTTACCCTCTGGACAATAACGTGCAACATGACCATATCTCAAGCGCAGGTTACATATAGGCTGACTATCGCTTGCTCTTAAATTCCGGCCTCGAGGAGTACCCGAAGGACGAGGTGGTCGAAATTGGTTGGTAACCCGGTTTTGGTATTGGTTGTTTCTCTGAACTTGGTTATCAACAGCAGCGACTATGTACCTTTGCAGTTCATCCTGTTGAATCGGTTGAGCGAAATTAGGAGCTGCTAACGACTTTGAGATTTGAGTTTCATAATTGTTCCCAAAAATTGAATTGAGAGGCTGGGCAAGCTTCTTTTCGGTTGCCATCGAAACAAGGAGGTTTACTTGTCCCTCTAGCTCTTTAATTCGTTTTTCATGCTGATTTAACCCTTTCCTGCATGAATTTTTGTTTTTCAAGGAAAAAATTATTTTCTTGCAGATTTGTATGTATTTTGGGTCCAGTTTCTCAAGTGAACAAAAAAATTTGAAAAAAAATTACATTTTGATACATTTCTGAATTGTTGCTCCAGAGCAACATCATGCGGCAAGGGTATAATAAGGCAATAAAAGTATTGATCTTAGTTGAGATTTCTACATTGTTTTTAAGCAAAATACTTACAAAACATATCAATGGCAGTTGGTTTTCATCTCATAAAGCAAATTTACAACCATTTCCTAACAATTTCAAAATTATACATGGTGCTGATACCATGTTTTTGATCAAATCACGTCTGTTACATCAATAAAATGACAGATAAATGCCCTTATATGGGTATTATGTTCATATCCTCAATCAGTAGGAACTTGAAATTGCAGCTCTTACAATACTTGTAGATTCTTTAATAGAAAAGTCCACTGGCCACCAGGAAGGCTTTTGTTTATTATGAATGAAACCATTGACGCTACTGGTCAGACACCACTCTGTGCCTTTTTCTGTATAGCATTATGTGTTTTGCTGCACAAATAATGCAAAATGGATTGCTCTTTCACATCTAAGGCATTTTCTAAGGCACGTACTGCTTCATATCTTAACTTTTTTGCGTCCTTGGTACCTTACAGGGACGACGATTATCCTTGGATTTTTCATTACTTTTGGGTCATATGGATGTTATTTTGAGCCCAAATCAATGAAAACATGCCCCTGTATCTTCTGAGGGTGAAACAATGATCAGTAAAATCCAGTATGGCAGTTCTCGATGTGATGTCATGCATGCAAAACTGCATTCCTATTGTTCTCTCTATTGTTCTATTGTTTATCTTATTTGTGCACATGCCACCTCCACAGACCGGAGTGTTATTATGTTAATTTTTCCAGGATGATGCCACTGTATTGTAATTTCTTGATTTCATCTCTTTCTTGCCTGTTCCATTCCATTTGTTCTATTATCTTCTGCATTACTTCTAAGCATACCTGTGCTATCCGCATCAGGTAGCTACGTTGATTCAGTTGATTTACATACTGTTCTGGCAAATCTTTTCAAACTCTGCTAATGTTGCTGCAGTCATCTGGTTCCACATATTTTTCATCTATTCTGATGAATGAAAGATGTTTGTTGAGGTCCCATTTCAAATACCTTTATTTTTTTCACACCATGATAGATACGGTGTACCATACTATACTTCCTAAAATGAAAGAAATTTTTATCTAAAAATTTAGATTTATGTCTGAAAATTGTGCAAAATCAGTAAAATTTATGTTAGAGTACTTGAAATATGCCTTATGACTGATGGCAGATACATTTATAGCTAAAGCAATCCAGCTAAAGTATGGTTTAGGCATGGCCTAAGTGGCCTAATTGTATACCCTTGTTGCATGATGTTGCTCTGAGCAACAATCTAAAAATGGGTCTGCTTCCACAGAGGGTTACCCAACAATGTTCACCACTGTCATATATTATTAAAACAAGGTTAGCTCTATATAAAAAAATTTTTTATAGAAAGAAATAATTACCTGGTAAGATGTGACAGGACGTCGAAGTTACACTTTGAGAAAAAATGGCCGCCATTGCTTAGGCCAAAGTTCAAAGCTCTGTAATTCCTCATGTATCCATGGTATAATGTTACTACAGCAACAGATAGCATTGTCAACATGTGTTTTGAAAGAAAACAAGGCAAAATTTAAAATATAGGCTCTGCAGATGCTGCAGTTGTCAAAAGATTGTTGCTTGAGAGCAACATCATGCAGGAAAGGGTTAACCCCGGGTTAGAAGGCAAGGGGCTTGATCCTGGTGCTCGTTTAACTGCATCAGTGAGCCTGGCATAATTTTCAGCCTCTGCGAAACTTTTTGGCTGTCTCAAAATAACATTGTTCTTAAGTTTTTCATTCAACCCGTTAATAAAAATGTTCATGACATCGTTGTCAGGAAGAGAAAGCCTTTGACATTTTCGAATGACATCTTCCGTATAAACTGCGAGCGGTTCCTCAGCACCCTGTTTTCTAGAATACAATTCTTGGCGAAAGAGAAACTCTAAACTTTCTGCCCCAAATCAAAGCATCTAGAAGTGCTGTGAGATCATTTTTAGTTTCGTCTGGGAGTGTATTAAACCAAGCCCGGGCCGGGCCATCAAGAGCAAGTGGAATGACATTAATTCTGCGAGAATTAGGCCAGTTATAGAACTTGCGATTTGTTCAAATTTTTCAGTCCACTCTAACGTCTTCATGCTGAAAACCATGAAAAGTACTTAATTTGAAAAGATCGAAGTGGGAGGTTCCCTGAATAGCGGCCTGCATGCCAGTTGCGTGCTGTTGTCCGATATTGGCGTCTTCCTCTTGATGCATAGCGAGTGTCACGCAATGTCACGCGATCAGCGAAACTTATGCCCAAATAATTTAAAACTATATGAAAATTACGATTTAAACGATTTTAACTACTTTAAACAACTAAAAACACTAAAATACTACTAAATAATTAATTTTCAATAACGAACTTCAATATTTTTAAAAGGATGTTCTTTTTTTTGTCTTTTTTTTATAAAACGAAAGTTGAGTTCTTCAAAATGTGTTGAGTGTCCAGAACTTCATTAAACCCAAGAAGAAATCATCGATAAAACCATCAAAAAAAAGAATGTTCTTCAAAACAGCTTGAAATAAACGCTTTTCACACAATTCTACTTCGATTAAATATCGCTTCAAAAAGAGTCAACTAAATCGTGAATACACTCGCGAAATCTCGATAGAATGTTTATAATCGCATTTGATAGTTCAACAGTCTTCGGCAGACTATTTTCCAAAACGTGGGTTCCTAACTATAAAATTTAACACACCTAGCAAATACCAAATAAGGTTAAACAGAACAGAACTATCAATCAAAAGCTTAATAAGGAAAAAGGAAGAATTACACAAAAAGTCACGAAAATGCCAGTAAAAACCCCGAGATCGCTGATCTTATGAAAATGCGCACACAAGTTCGTGCCCAACCCCAACCCCAACCCCAACCCCAACCCCAACCCAACCCCAACCCCAACCCCAACAACCCCAACCCCCCAACCCCAACCCCAACCCCAACCCAACCCCAACCCCAACCCCCCAACCCCAACCCCAACCCCAACCCCAACCCCAAC
>JACTAT010000354.1:141946-146946 GCA_014526335.1 Chrysaora quinquecirrha | reverse complement strand
CCCAACCCCAACCCCAACCCCAACCCCAACCCCAACCCCAACCCTAACCCCAACCCCAACCCCAACCCCAACCCCAACCCCAACCCCAACCCCAACCCCAACCCCAACCCCAACCCTAACCCTAACCCTAACCCTAACCCCAACCCCAACCATAACCCCAACCCTAACCCCAACCTTAACCCCAACCCCAACCCCAACCCCAACCCTAACCCTAACCCCAACCCCAACCCTAACCCTAACCCCAACCCCAACCATAACTGTAACCCCAACCCCAACCATAACCTTAACTGTAACCCTAACCCTAACCCCAACCCTAACCCCAACCCCAACCCCAACCCCCCCAACCCCAACCCCAACCCCAACCCCAACCCCAACCCCAACCCCAACCCCAACCCCAACCCCAACCCCAACCCCAACCCCAACCCCAACCCCAACCCCAACCCCAACCCCAACCCCAACCCCAACCCCAACCCCAACCCCAACCCCAACCCCAACCCTAAACCCAACCCCAACCCCAACCCCAACCCCAACCCCAACCCCAACCCCAACCCCAACCCCAACCCTAACCCTAACCCTAACCCTAACCCTAACCCTAACCATAACCCCAAGCATAACCCTAACCATAACCTTAACACTAACCCTAACCCGAACCCTAACCCTAAACCAAACCCTAACCCTATCCCTAACCCTTACCCTAACCCTAACCCTAACCCTAACAAAACCCAATAACCCCAACCATTAACCCTAACCATAACCATAACCCTAATAATATAACCACAAACAATTATACCTTTCTTCATTTAAACAATATGCCACCAAACCTTTGGTGGACAACCCGCTGAATACGATCCATAAATAATTAAAGAATTGCTAGACTAATGTCTTTTACTTAGAGTTCTTCAAGCGGACTCGAGACAGAGCTTCTGACAGGAACGTTATTATTCAACTGATTTTCTGGTACACCTGCTGCTTTAAATGTTCCTCATCCGCATGATTTGATTCACATTGATTCTCATTTTTTATACTTCCTTGGCTTTGATATAATCGTCTTCATACGTACGAGCTGTAACCAATTCTAAGACGGAATCTTCTACTTCGCTGAGGATCTGAGTAAATTTTCTTCGTTGGTAACCTACTGATGGGATGACAAGACAAAATAATTAAACCAGAAATTGTGTGGTAAACAAATACTCATATTAACTGCTGAACCTGACTATACTCTAACGACAGGATGTCCTCCGTTCGATGAATGACACTCGGTGGCTGGAGACAGTCTTTCATATTGCTGATACCCCGGCTGGATTCCTTGACCTTGATGAATCATTGGGTTGTACTTTTTGATTATCCGACCTTCCCACTGATTCCTTTTCTTGAGAAGCACTTCGCCCAATGCACGACTGCAAGGATTGTTCTTCACTCATCCGCTATGTCTTGAATTTTTGTTATTATAATTGCACACCGATTTTTAAATTCGTCATCTACATTAACCGACATTCTGACAGCATGGCCTCTACCTTCCTTTGCTGACCTTCAAACAACGATTTCTTTAACCGGATCGATTCCAACCCCTTCCTTGGCAGACGTTGGCATTCTCTGATTTTGACAAGCTATTCTGTCTGATCGATTGGTAAACCGATTTTCTGTCTTCTTCATTCTGGTGAGCTAGGAACGATTCCAGAGAAACCCTGCACTGATTGATTTTCAGTTAACGAACTGCAAACGGATGAAATCCAAACGAGTCCATGGTACTTTCTGTGTTCAAGGATCTTCTAATCACATGTTCTTCATCGTAACAAACTTAGTCTATTTCCTAGTGTTTAATGCGTTTCCTGAACTTTAACAAAATGTTTTTGTTCCGACAAACCCAAACCGTTCTCGGGCACTTACAGCCTTCACTGAGCTTATGACAATATGTTCTGTTTGAGATGAACTTCAGCTGTTTTTTGGCATATTCTGGATGTACTGATCTTCTGATAGCATGTTCTTCACTTGGGTGAGCATCAACCTATTTCTGGGGCACTCTAGTTCACGGATTCTTTGACAATATGTTATTCATTGAGGTTTCTCTGACACTTTCAGCATTTACTGATCCTATGACAAGATGCTCACAATTCAATAAGATGGGTTTTTATCGATTTCATGACATACCCTGCGTGCACTGATTTGCTGACATGTTCCTCGCTTGGAAGAGCTTCCACGGATTCACATCCATCGATTCCATGGTCTTCTTTGAGTTCATGAATCTTTTGACAACAAGTTCTACATTCTGGGGTACTTTAAACGTTTCTCTGGCACTTTCAGCTTTTACTGATCCTATGACAAGATGATCTCAATTCAATAAGATGGGTTTTTATCGATTTCATGACATACCCTGCGTGCGCTTATTTGCTGACATGTTCCTCACTTGGAAGAGCTTCCACAGATTCACATCCATCGATTTCATGGTCTTCTTTGAGTTCATGAATCATTTGACAACATGTTCTACATTCTGGGGAACTTTAAACGTTTCTCTGGCACTTTCAGCTTTTACTGATCCTATGACAAGATGCTCTCAAATTCAATAAGATGGGTTTTATCGATTTCATGACATACCCTGCGTGCACTGATTTGCTGACATGTTCCTCGCTTGGAAGAGCTTCCACGGATTCACATCCATCGATTCCATGGTCCTCTTTGAGTTCATGAATCTTTTGACAACATGTTCTACATTCTGGGGAACTTCAAACGTTTCACTGGCACTGAATAGTCACTGATCATCGAGCAATGTTCTTCATTCAGATCGCTTCGGTCATTTTCATGGCATTCCCTGCTTGTTCTGATCTGTTGCGAACATTTTCTTCACTCAGGTGAACTACAACCGATTCCGTAGCACTCTCACATTTACGGATCTCTGACATGTTCTTCAATTTGACGAAGTAATTTCCTGGCAAACCCTGCGTTTCCTTCTCTTTGACACCAAGGTGACCATTCTGCTAAACTGCAACTGATTCCCTGGCAATGACAGCTTCTGACAATACACGTTCTTTATTTGTATGAGCTTCAACAGATTTCGTGGCATGTCTTGCTCTCAAGAATATTCTGGCAACACGTACTTAATTCTGTGAGCTGCAACCGATTCCTTGGCACTCCCTACCATCATTGTCCTTTTGATCGAACGTAAACCAATTTTCCTCTTAGCGCTCACTGATCGTCTGAGGACATGCACTTATTCAGCCCATTCCTGACACTACCTGCATGCCTTGCTCTGCTGACAACAATGTTGTGAAGTTTAGAGGGAACTGTCTTCTTTAAACACTGACTTATAGGTAACATTTATCTTTGTCCTGGTAAAATTTCCATCATGAGTACATATGAACCTCTTCTCTTCAGTTGTCAGTCCTTTGACAGCAAGTTTATCTTTCATTAATGTTTTATTTTCAATTACATTTTGTTTTGTTTTTCACTTACATTTTGTTCTGTTTTCACTTACATTTTGTTTTGTTTTTCACTTTTCACTTACATTTTGTTTTTTGTTTTTCACTTACATTTTGTTTTGTTTTTCACTTTTCACTTACATTTTGTTTTGTTTTTCACTTTTCACTTACATTTTGTTTTGTTTTTCACTTACATTTTGTTTTGTTTTCACTTACATTTTGTTTTGTTTTTTTTTCACATTTTGTTTTGTTTTCACTTTTCACTTACATTTTTGTTTTTTGTTTTCACTTACATTTTGTTTTTCACACATTTTGTTTTGTTTTCACTTACATTTTGTTTTGTTTTTCACTTTTCACTTACATTTTGTTTTGTTTTTCACACTTACATTTTGTTTTTTTCACTTACATTTTGTTTTGTTTTCACTTACATTTTGTTTTTGTTTTCACTTTTCACTTACATTTTGTTTTGTTTTTCACCATTTTGTTTTGTTTTTCACTTACATTTTGTTTTGTTTTCACTTCACTTACATTTTGTTTTGTTTTCACACATTTTGTTTTGTTTTCACTTTTCACTTACATTTTGTTTTGTTTTTCACTTACATTTTGTTTTGTTTTCACTTACATTTTTTGTTTGTTTTTCACTTTTCACTTACATTTTGTTTTGTTTTTCACTTACATTTTGTTTTGTTTTTCATTTTTCACTTACATTTTGTTTTGTTTTTCACTTACATTTTGTTTTGTTTTCTTTGACATTTTGTTTTGTTTTTCACTTACATTTTGTTTTGTTTTTCACTTACATTTTGTTTTGTTTTTCACTTACATTTTGTTTGGTTTTCACTGACATTTTGTGTTTGTTTTTCACTTCAATTTTGTATTGAATTTACAATTACATTTTGGTAATGTACATGAAGTTTGTTTATTCTTTGCAGTCATTTGCTTGTTCCAGTGAGATTTGTATCCACTTCCACTTGTCTTTTTCTTCTTTTCTTGGCTGAGTGAGGGGAGGGGTTATCCTGTAGAAAGAAATTGTTAAGCTGTGGAAAGAAATGTTAGCCCTGTGGGGAATAATTTCTGTTATTTTCAATTTGTAAATCATCAAGTTTCTAATAACATGATTACATTGGTGAGTGTCATTTTCCACTATCATTCTTGCCGCTTATGGATTTTTGTAATGGTGAGGGAGGGTGGGGAATAAAAACCATGCACAAATATTTGGTAATAGTTTCCAAGTTGATTCTTTGACAGTCATATTTTGAACGTCTTGACCTTCAGAAGTGTGGAATGCTGAGCACATGGAACGGAGAGGGGGACTAGACACGAGTCCTTAGCGTTAATCTTCATTTGCGCAGGTGCAAATGGCCCATTAACGCTTAGCGGACTCATAGGTAAGACACAATAATACACTTTGGTTGGCAGTATTTGGGATCGTATTCGGATAATTCAATATAATATAACCACAAACAATTATACCTTTCTTCATTTAAACAATATGCCACCAAACCTTTGGTGGCCAACCCGCCAAAATACGCCCAAATAGCCAACTATGCACAATTAATTCGCTAAGGATCGTGATGATTACCAAAGGGG